>JALHBU010000325.1:0-14881 GCA_024340005.1 Tolypocladium tropicale | reverse complement strand
CCCCCCCCCCCTTTTTTTTTCACGGGTGCACTGCCATGAAACTGACGACTCGCCCAGCTTCTTCATCCATCGGAGCGTGAATGCTTTTGCGCAAGACGTCGTGGTAGCCCACGGTCAGCCTGGCCAACGTGCCATGCTGTTCCCCACGCCGTCGGCTGCAAGACGGTGCCTCGATTTTGTCCGTGAGCGAGCTCAGCCCGACATCGAGCCCAGCCTCGGCATCGTCGATCTTGCCTTGGATGCTTCGCGGGATGTCTCCCCCTTCTTAAAGCGGCTCTCGCCCACCATTTCTGCCGTCATCTTTCCGCAGGACGTCTTCGCCCTCGCAAAGGAGTATTGGCAGCACACTGGAGACGGCGCCTCCAGTCGTCGTGCCGAGTTCTGCCACGACCTCTTCAGGGACCAGCTGCTAGTTCCGGTTCGTGGCTCGCAGTCGCCACCTCAGCCTGCTGCGCGGCCGTTTCGTGGCCCCAGGCGCTACCAGCGGTCTGAACCCAGCGACGCCGTCACCTTGCCCGCGACAGCCAAGTTGCCTGCGCCCCAGGACTCCCAGGAGAGTTGCCGCTTTGTGGAGGAGCGCTTTGGGCGCAACCTCGACCTGAACCTGGTGGAGCGAGCCAAGTCAGCCATCCGCCGCCGCATCGCCGGTTCGCTCACTCACGAAGTTGACTTACGAAACGGGCCCTTTCCATCCATGGCCTCCAACGCAAGGGGCCTGCAAAATCTCAGTGAGGACGATGTGTACTTGTTTCCCACGGGCATGAACGCCATCTTCAACGCGCACCGCGCCCTGCTTTCGGCTCGCGGCCAGCTCAAGAGCGTCAACTTTGGGTTCCCTTATGTCGATACCCTCAAGATCCTCCAAAAGTTTGGGCCTGGGTGCGTATTCTACGGCCACGCCTCGTCCAGAGACTTGGATGATCTGGAGGAGCTTCTACGTTCGGGCCAGCGCTTTCTTGGGCTCTTTTGCGAGTTTCCCGGGAACCCGCTTCTCACCTGTCCCGACCTGGGGCGCATACGCGAGCTGGCCGACGAATTTGACTTCGCGGTCGTCGTTGATGAGACGATCGGGACCTTCGCCAATATCAATGTCCTGCCTGTTGCTGACATCGTCGTTAGCAGCCTCACCAAGATCTTCTCGGGTGATTCCAACGTGATGGGAGGGGGGGCAATCTTGAATCCCGAGAGCAGATACTACACCTCGCTCAAGAAGGCAATGGACGCTGAAATCTATGAGGACACATACTGGCCCGAGGATGTTGTCTTTATGGAGAGGAACAGCCGCGATTTTCTAGCCCGGGTGGATCGTATAAATGCTAACGCCGAGGCTATCTGCGACATCCTGCAGGGACATTCTCTCATCAAGAGCATCTACTACCCCAAGTTAAATGATTCCAGAGATCACTACGATGAGCGCCGACTCCCCAACGGCGGATACGGCGGTCTTCTTTCCGTCGTGTTCAACGATCGAGAGCAGGCGCGGGCCTTTTACGATGCGATGGACATCGCCAAGGGACCCAGTTTGGGCACAAACTTCACTCTCTGTTCCCCCTATGTCCTCCTTGCCCACTACCAAGAGCTGTCATGGGCGGCACAGTATGGTGTCGACGCGGACCTCGTCCGTGTCAGCGTGGGGTTGGAGGATACCGAAAAACTTCGAGCGACCTTCCAAAAGGCTTTACAAGCCGCGGGGGCGGCGTCTTGAGATGTTGCTTGCCGCCACAGGCCTCTCTTAATCATGATATCCCGCCTCGCCCCGGGCGGAAGACTCACCCCAGCATTCATGGCTTTGCCGGGGATTAACGTGTCGCAAAAGCGCATGATCGCACTTCATCTGCAGCAACGGCGGAGCGGGTGAGTGCTATCGCCAGGAAGCAGTAGATGGTATCGTCAGACAGCCAATAGAGAAGCTTTGGCGGCTTTTGTGACCAACGTAAGACTAGCCTGGAAGCAAACTTGCTATGCCGTGCTGAGCACCGAGATCATCAAGGCCTGAGAATCAATGTGCCGCTCTGACATTGACGCCGCCTTGCCCAGGCCACGCAGCCCGCAGCCGAAGTTTGTCTCAAGAATGGCAAGGTGCTTGGGAGCAAATTTTGCGTCATTGCTTTCATCACATAATGACGCATTCCGAGTGGGTGTAACCGGGCCCGTAGTCTTCTATACCACGCTCGATCTCATTTGCACGCTGCTTTTCCTTGACTTCCTTAGAGAAATACTTTTTCATGTACTTCTCCAGCGTGTGATCAAGGTTGTCTGCCATGCACGTTAGTCCCAATCTGTCATTCGTGAAACACAACACTGCGATGAGCTTACCCGCTGACGCATTCATGACCACGTCGGCTCGACACAGAGGGCAGTGTTTCTCCAGACGCCGTTGTATTTTGACCACACAGCGTATACAGAACACGTGCTGGCAATCCAGTCGAACCGGTCGGTACGCGACCGAGAAGCACACGGGGCATAGGTAGTCGTTGAGTTGGGGCACAACTGAAACCAACTCCTGGGACATCTGTGCACAAACGTCCTTGGCTATGTCCCTCGACAGGAGGCCTTCAGACTGGACAATAGTAGGGAAAGTCTGCGAAACGCCAAGCGAAGTTCGCTTGTCGAATTCTAGGGTCAACATTAGCTTCTCCACTATGCTCCGGTGTTATACACGACGAGTGTGACAAAGGCTGCCGACTGACTCTTTAGAATCTTAAAGACAGCGAGCTTATTCAACTCCTGGAATTGAAGGTTCTTCAGTAGACTGGCGTTGAGGTTGAGGAACCTCGAGAAGGCCATCCTACTCTCACGAAGCTTAAAGTCGTTAGCAAGCTGACGCTTGTCAACCTCGCCCTGGAACCACTGGAGCTGCTTGAGGGCTTTTTGACTCGATCTCGCGCCATGATCGCGCTCATGTGTAGCAAAAAAAACTTCGGCATCCAAGTATAGCTCAAATATGTGGCGCCAGCGGGCGAGATCGCTCTTGGAAAATCGACTGGGTCGGGACACCTGTGATACTTCCTTCCCAAGCTCAACCACCTCTTCAATCATCTTCTTTGCCTCTTCGGACTGCAGGGCGTCGAGATTATTGACATCGCTCTGTAACATGTCAAAAAATTCGCCGTCGAAGACCAGGGGCACCTCGATGGTCTCATAAGTTGCCCGACAGCCGGGGCACTGGGAGGCCATCAGGGCGCCGGGTTGGGGTTCTGGCTGATCGCATGATTCGCAGGGCTGATCCAGACGGCTGGAGTTTGCATGCGCATTAGGCACTGGCAGCCCACGGTCGAGGGGGAGGTCTGCGGCTATGCGCTCAAAGAAGCGGCGAGAGGTAGGGGTCAGGGAGGCATCTACGGCGACACCATCTTGCATGTGGACGTAGACGGTGAGCTTGGGCCGCACGAAGTTGGAATCAGAGGCAGCTGAAACGATCGACGAGCAAGAGTTAGCGCTAGTGATGAAGTGAGTGGTTGTCGCAAGAGTCACGCACCCTTGAGTTTGTATTGGAGGGCGACGGGCGATGTGTTATTAGGATCGAGAAGGGCACGGAGGGTTTCGGGGTCAAGGCCCAGGTCTTGCAGCTCGCGTTGGACCTTCTTGAGACATTTCTTCAGCTGACTGTAGGGAATTGCCTGGTTGACCCAGTGAGGGGGGAATCCTGCGCGACAGAGGGAGTCAGAAACGGTGTTAAGAGGGCGACTGCATGATGATAGCTCGTAGTGAGGTCACCGTGTGTGACGAGGGCCGCGCGGCATGGCACAGCACGGCGAGGTGCAGAACCCACCTTGGCTAGCCAGGGTCTCCTTAAAGTCGTGTGCAAACTTCATGATAGCGGAAGTCGACGTTCCTCATCGCCGCGAAACGGGCGTGCTGTGTGCTTGGGGGAGAATGTCGGAGACCGAGGTACCAGTGGTTGGGTGTTAGGAATATGCTAACCGCCAAGTGAATGCACAAGGCAGACTGGAAGGCAGCTGGCCCCGTCGGGACTCGAGCGAGTCACTCTTTACGAGCAGGTGGTCGCTTTTGAAGTCGTTGATGAATCGAGGCCGCAGCCTCGAGCCGCGAGTGGAATCTGTTGGTCGTGGGTGGGGCATTCGGGCAGTCTAGAAGGGGGAAATGCAACGCGGAGTACTCCGCACCCACATAACGACAGCGGGTACGGAGCGCGAGCGAGTACCTATGAGTACTCGTAGGTAACTTACCCCACAACGTGCCCAGTCCGTAGGTCCAGAGCTCCCGATCGAACATGCGTGCTAATAGCAATGTGGCCGAACTGGCAGCACGGACAGACGGCGCATGTGCTCCATGCGGATCCTGGAAGGAACCTGACTTACGGGTACTCGTGGGCACTGAAGGCTGCCTCTCTACTCGTACAAAGGCCTTGTCGGTCGACATACGGAATACTTGCTCTTGATTGTGCGACGCGGCGACTCGCGGCAACTTTGCAGTGACCGTGCCGAGCACGCGTACACGTGTGCTGCTACCTGGCAGAGGTTCCTACCTACTCGTAGGTAGTGAGAACGAGTACCTTACCTTAGGTGCCTGGTAACTGTCTCTGCTATGAGTACCTTAGGTAGAGTACGGAGTGCCTAAGGTGGCATCTACCTTGGCAGATAAGGTAGGTACCTGAGGAACGTGCTACGTGCAAAGACTACCTGGCGAAGTCACTACCTACCTTGGCGCCTTACCAAGGTACCTACCTAGGTATGGGCAAAGCACGGAATACCCTGTTGCAGCGACCCCACCAGCAGATGCTGAAGAGCACCCGAGAAGTACTTTTTCCCAGACTCACTTCTCGCTTCTGGAAGGGCGCACAGGTAGGTAATGACCGCGCAGACCAGTTACTTACATCATTTACCGCATGGATCCCATATTTGCCAATCTGAGCTGTCTTCCTCCCCCCTTCCCCTTGATCCGACATGGGGGCCCATCAATCTTCCGCTCGACCAAACGCCACGGCCACTGCCACGGCTCGCAAGGCCTGCTATTACGAGCTCCTCGATGTCGAGCCCGTCGCCACCGACCTTGAGTTAGTTATGGCCTTCTCTTCCTCGTCAAGGCCCCTTTCACTGATCTTCTGCCTCCAAGAATCAAAAAGGCGTATCGTAGGAAAGCTCTCGAGCTCCACCCTGACCGCAACATAGGCGATGTCGAAACAGCGACGAGAAAGTTCGCAGAGGTTCAAGCCGCCTACGACGTCCTCTCCGACCCGCAAGAGAGGGCTTGGTATGACTCGCACCGCGAGGCCATTCTAAGTGGCCAGGACTACCCGGGTGATGGCGCCGAGCCGTCCACCTTCCACAATGTGCGCCTGACCACCACCGAGGAGATCTTGAGTCTCATGCGAAAGTTCAACGCCTCTGTTCCTTTCGACGACGAGCCCACTGGTTTCTTCGGCATTTCTAGGGAGACGTTTGAACACCTTGCCCTTGAGGAGGAGGCTGCGGCCGAATACGAAGGCAGGGACTGCCCAGACTACCCAACGTTCGGCTCTTCCGACGACGATTACGACTCCGTGGTGAAGCCTTTCTACCTCGCTTGGGCCGGCTTCTCCACCAACAAGTCCTTCTCCTGGAAGGACAAGTACAGGCTATCCGATGCGCCCGATCGTCGAGTACGCCGCCTTATGGAAAAGGAAAATAAAAAGATCCGCGAAGACGCCGCCCGAGAGTTCAACGACGCTGTCAGGTTTCTCGTGGGCTTCGTTCGGAAGCGAGATCCCCGCTACCTTCCCAACAGCCAGACCGACGCCGAACGGCAAAAGTCGCTGCGAGATGCCGCCGCTGCGCAGGCGGCTCGGTCTCGCGCTGCGAACCAGGAAAGGCTGGCATCTTATCATGTCCCTGACTGGGCCACGTCCCGGGATCATGACGTCGGAGAGGACGCCTTCTCCGATTCTGAAGATGAGTCCGAGATTGAATTGCTCGAGTGTGTCGTCTGCAATAAGACGTTCAAGAGCGTCAAGCAGCTCGAGGCCCACGAACGGAGCAAGAAACATATCAAGGCCGTCCAGCAGCTTCGTCGCCAGATGAGAAAGGAGGGGGCGGACCTTGAACTAGATGTTGTCGCCTCCCCGGCGCAACATAACGATCAAGGCATCGACCCCGCTTCGCCGCAGCTCGCGGGCTCCGATGAAGATCGAGACGTCAGGAGTGTCTCTAGTCAAGAGGTTGTCTCTGTGGCAAATGATCAGAGATCAGAAAGCTCACAGCAGTCTGAAGCATTGTCAGACAGCGATATATACGCGCCAAGGAACGTGGTCATGGATCGATTAGCATCCTGTCAGGGCGTTGGCGGCGAGAAAGCCAACGACACAGAGACGGATGGCGAGCTGGCTGTTCCTGCCGGTCACAGGATAGATGACGATGAGATCAAACGTCCAGTCAAAGTTGGCAAGGCCAAGGCCAAGAGGGAGAGGAAGGCTGCAGCCCTGAGATTGGCTGAGGGCGACGTCGAGGTAATGTGGTTCACTGAGTGCGATCTGTATCTGGACCCTGCCATTCTAACTTGTCTGCTAGCAGCACCGATGCTCCGAATGTGACCAATCTTTTCCATCTCGAACTAGGCTCTTCCAGCATTTGCGCGACGAAGGCCATGCCAAGGCTGTTGCAACAACGCCTGCGGCTGGCAGCAAGACGGCCAAAAAGAAGCGCTAATGTTGCTCTTGCGTCCCATGGCCCTGTCGGCGTGCATCGCCAAGCTTGCCTCAGGTCAGAATACGCCGAAGCCCACCAAAGCCACGAAATCCCACCGCAGCTGCTCTGCGTCTCTCATTTCACGGTCAACGCCACGGATATGCTGTGATTCTCCTCAACAAATGGTAGCATTCTCCCGGATTTGCTTGCGCAGAAGATGACGAGAAACTCTGCTGAGTGCAACGAGCTGCGTTGTTTATCCTGGATGGTCATCGAAGGGGAGGCGCTCGCTACCCGTCTGTCCGAAGGCCCATTTAGGCGATCACAAAACAAGAACGAACGAACCGCCTCTGTCGCACGACTAAGAGCCTAATTGTCGAGATCAACCAGCAAGGACAGTGTCGTCGATGTCATCGTCATCGCTCAGCGGCTCCACGCCGTCGATTGCGGCACCTCCCTGTGCTCTTGATCCTTCCGACGTTGGATCACAATCCGCCACATGTATTATGGCTTTCCCCTGCACATGCTTTACACATCGCCGCCACTCCTGCCAGTCGTCTTCGCTGCGGATCAAGAAGCCGATCAGCATGCTCGGGTCAATCTCGCGAACATGAATTCTGCGCAGCCGGGACGTGTGGCATGACCCAATATGCTCATCTGTGTACCTGTTTACGTCGGAGTAGTATGGCAAGGCTGGTCTCGTGTGATGGGGATCCAGGTAGAACAGAAATGATCCTTGTGCACCAACAAAGTAGAGGGATGAGGAGGGTCGGCCGCTGCGTGGTATCCGTCAGCACCGAGCAGGCCGCTTATCAGAATCCCTAGGGGACATACCCTGCAATTCCTATAGACTGTGGCATCTGCAGCGACGCTATGAGCGCCTCCCAGTATACTGGTGTGATCTTGTCAATCCCTAACCGTGTCCCTACCAGGATCAACGTTGGGTAGAACTCGCTGCCGTCGGGCTTTGCAATTTTCATAAAGCTGTCTTCGTAGACATCTGGCCCGTCGCCGGTCGAGTAAACACGGAGCGAAGGCTCGTGGGAGTTCACGAGAGCCCTGGGTGAGCCATGTCAGCGACTTGCTAGAGTCTTCACACCTGTAGAGACTGACTGTATGCAACGAGCAGTAGCAGAGGGTCCGAACCACTCTCCCGGGTATTTGCCACAAGCAGCAGCACCGTGGCGGACGAAGTTATGAATTGAATACGGGGCTCGTGGGTCGTCGGCGAAGAGAGTGATGAGCTGACGCTCGTCCTGCTGCAGCTTGCCCCGGCGCCACCCTGTGTCCAGATGTCAAGATCAACACTCGCTCTCTTGTGCCAGGTACGGTACTATCATGGATCGTACCTCTTCCCAACCGCAGCATGGCCATAGCATTAGCCAGGAGGCTCTGACCAGATCGTATCATACAACCCCACCCGCTATCCGACGAGAAGCCGGCTTGGTCGACCAGCTGGCTTTTGATGCGCATTGACAATGAGAGAGCCGACGTGGCCTTCGGATCGCTAGACCTTGGTATGGGCTCGAAATCGGATCTGTAAGTCATCCAAAACCTTGACGCGAAGTCGTCTTGGAAGCCAAGGGGCCATCCACCGCCATTCTGCGACGGCTCGTCATATGCTAGGGATGATGATAGGCTCCCGGCAGAGGACTCAGGCGGCGTCTCTGGAGCGTTGGCTAGGGCAGGCGATGCGATCTTTGTCGATTCCTGTGGTATTGGTTGTCGAGGCACCAGGGTTGCGGTACGGTGCGTGACTTGGTCGTCGGCTGCTGTGCGGTCGGCAGGTTGACCACTGCCGTCAGAGAGCTTGTACATGCAACCAAGGCACCAGACAGGTTGATCGAGTGAGGCATCGTTGGCGGGCTCGGGATCCCAAAACATCTGCACGATGCGCCGATAGCGGCCGAGATCCACATTAGCAATGGCAGACTCCATGGAGAAGGAGAGGAGACCGGGCGATGCAGCTTCGTTTGTTGAGGCCCACGCCGCTGGTGCAAGGCGACCAGGCTTGCCAAGGTCAGCAAGAGTGCAGCTTGGGGCAGACGGTCCCCCCCGCCCAGGCCAGCAAGTAGGTATGAGGTGATAGGGTCGAGGAAGGCTTCGGATGCGTACTGGTGCGCTTGTCCGTCCTTTGGCGCAGGGTCCTTCTCGCCTGATCGATCGGGTGGTGATGACGGCTGACTTAGACAATCGTAACTCGGACTGTTCGACCCAGTGCCCTGTAGCAGGTGTCGCTGTTTCACCTATGGCAGATACCTGGGTATTCTTCTGTTGCAGTAGGCACGGATGAGGGGAGAATTCCGGGTTTCATCGAGCTCCAGCTAACGTGATGCTTCGCAGTTGGCGTAGGGGCGGAGGAGCGTCACAGCTCGGCAAAGGCCTGGGTGTTATGAGGCCAGGTGAACATATGTACCCCGCAAGCCTAGCGGGAGGGATGACGAGTACGGTAGCGGGAGCAGCTACCCGCCCAGGCGTGACTTGCTTGGGAAATGCGACGAGGGCCTGCTAAGGCATACACGTCGGGTGTAAGGGATAGCTGAGGGTACCTTCCCTCGCACAGGGAAGTTGAATCATCTGTCAGGTACCTGCTGACATGCCTGCGCCTACCGGTGTGGTCAGCAGGTGTCCGCCGTCATGTCGTCGGCATGGACTCTTGTCCGTCCCAAGCCTGCCAAGCTCTCTCGAGTATTCGGAGTCTAGACAGGTACCTACAGGTAGTAAGGTAGGCACCTAGGTAGATAGGTAAGGTGCGTTACCGCACGGAGTACGGAGGGAGCAGTTGGGAGTACCTAGGTAGGCACCTACCTAAGGTAGCATGTAGGTGCCTAGGTAGGTACCTAGGTAGGGATAGGTATGTACGTAATAGCAGGCCCTTGGCTCCATGCTGCTGTTATCGTATCTTATCGATAGCACTGTCGCCCACCGCCTTCCTTTACAAGTACGGTATCGCCCAGTAATTGCATGATTGAGGGTCCCTGGCATTTGGCGGAGAACAATCACCTGCGACGATAATCGCATGAAGCAAGTCGAAAGAGGCGCCCGTTCACCTTGCCCAGCCGAGCAGGCCGCCTCACTCATTGTTTCTCCACCGAAATAGCATTGCTTCCGAAGCCCGTGACGGACTGCATGCCCGTTTCGATTCACAGGCCACTCACGTTCACTTCTGGAAATGTTTGCTCGGCGGTTGCATTGCTACCCTACAGTCAGTGCCTACCATGCCGCGCAAAAAGGGAGCAGTGCCGTTGAGTTCGCGGGGATCCCGGGCTTCCAGGGGCTCGCGGGGCGGCTCGCGAGGTCGCGTGGATCATGTTAACATGGCATCCCCGGTTGCAACCGTTCAACAATTGACCAAGACTGGTGAGATGTCACTGGAGGTGGTTGGCCCCCGGACTACTGACCGCCTATTAGTGGCTGATTTCACCCTTGCCGACGAGGCACGACAAACATCGCAACATGATCACTCGTCTTGGGGTCAAGAATCAAGCCTCCGAAACAAGCCGGTCATATTTCTCAGTGCTGGCATGATTGATCCGCTCATGGACACCAACAAGACCCTGCCCCAAGACCAGCCGAATCAAGAGCTAGACACGACTGCCCCAAAGCAATCGCCTGGCGGAGGAACCGGGGACACGTCCGATGGTGCAGAACATGGTGACTATGGGGCGATTGGCCCTGAGGAGCTCGACAAAGCCATCGAGGAAGCCATCCGAGGCCCAGAGGAGCCTGGAGTTCAAGTGGCCCCGACCTTCTTCTTCGACGTCACGGGGAGGCCACGCGATGAAAAGCCGCACAAAACACCCATAAAGGTGCCAGAAAGACACCTTTCCCCCGATGAGAGCTCCGACGACGAAATACTACTTTTTCGTGGCCGGAACAGAAATCCACAGTCACATCATTCTGCTGCCCCCACCAATACGCCAGGACGCACCGTGGTTCAGGCCGACCAACAACGTATTCCAGAATCCCCCAAGCATTCGAGTCATCCGCAAGGTCCACAGGGAATGCGTTTGACGATCAGACACGGACCGCCCAACCGAGGTGGACGTAGTCGTCGGCGCGAAAGAAGTGCCAATGGTGATGACCTCATACTTGCTGACTACATAGCCAATATGCGGGCGAATGGGGAAATAGATGAAATCATGCAGCACATGATGCACAACCGGCGCGACCTAGGCGGCACCGAGAGTGATACGAGTGAGCGCTCGCTCAAGCCAACCAAAGTCCAGCGTCACGGTGCCCTATGCCAGGCGCCGGAAACCAATACAACCACAGAGTACGAGGAAATTGAAGGGTCTGTTTGCAGCTCAGGCGACTCGGACGACTCGGACGATGACGAATGCAGCACGGAGAGTAATCTTGACGGCAACGCCATGTCCAGACTCCCACCGAGCGAAACGCCGCGCCTTGGACCCGACATGGTCCACGGAGACGCATCTTCAAGCCATCTAGAACCTATTTTCGATGAAAGGGGGTTTGGTCTGAATTCAACCAAGGGCCAGGATGCTTTTGATTTCATGGACTGGGAGCGGCCGAGCTTACGCCGGAGGAAGGGCAAGGGAAAAAGACTGCAGGCACCATTAAATCTGGATGGATGTGACTCGGAAACCGAGCAACAGCTGCAGGCCGCGTGGAACAACGATCGGCTCAAGAAGAAGCAACGAAAGAAGCAGCGCGAGGAGCTACGAGCTCTCGGGCTGCTCGGCCAAAAAGCCAACCCTGACGACCTGAGACTTAAGTATCCAAGCGGCATGACCACGGAGGAAGTGGCGGCGGAGGTCAGGAAGTTTCTCACGAGTGGCGAGGAAATGTGAGTTGCCTCTTCCCTGAGACTTCCCCGTGGACAAGAGAAATGGCAAAGATAATGAGATAGCTGACGATCATTGCAGCCTCTCATTCCCGCCCATGGACCTTCACGCCCGGAAAGCAATACATGACCTGGCCAACAGGTTCAATATCAAGTCCAAGTCGACAGGAAAGGCAGACCAGCGCCGACCAACGCTGTACAGGACCGGCAGGACCCTGCCGTACGTGCAAGCGGCCTTTGAGCAAGCCGTGGCTCGCATTCGGCGGCCTTACCTGCCGCGCATGGATGTGAAAAGGAAGCGAGGGCCAGCCCAAACGCCGGCCGGACGAGGTAGCTACGCTGCGGCGAGTTATCGGGACGGGGAGATCGTGGGAGCGGCAGCGCCTGAGCTAGGGACAGAGAACCGCGGTCGCACCATGTTGGAGAAGATGGGTTGGAGCAGCGGAACCGCGTTGGGGGCAACGCACAACAAGGGTATCTTGCAGCCCGTAACGCAGGCCATGAAGCGGAGCAAGGCAGGACTTGGTTAGCGAAACTTGCTGCAAGATGCTATATTATCGTTGACGGTTGCGAGTTGCCGATGAGGTGTTGAAATAGACTTATAACAAACCGGTTGACTTCATGGAGACCCATCATGTCAGAATGCAAGGACGGGCAGAAGCACCCCCAAACCACACTTAATGGAAAACAGCGAACAGGAAAGGTGATATCATGTGCACGAATTCATTGCATCGAGACCCTATTCTCGACGTTTATTGTACAACCGCAAACCCCGTTGACCGTGTGTGAAGACATTGCCCCCAAAAGCAAAACCATCCGTAACGCATTAAGAAATCCCAAAAGGCAAGGCGACTTTGGTCAGCGCCTGCAGGACCTCAGATCATGACACCCTGATGCCACGCAAAATAACAGCACAAAGATCCAGAGAAGCCGGAAACATAAGCAGACCCCGCGAATCGAGTAGCTTATTTCGTGGACGAGGAGTACTTGGTCACGGCCTTGGTGCCCTCAGAAACGGCGTGCTTGGCCAGCTCACCCGGCAAGATGAGACGGACAGAGGTCTGAATTTCCCGGGAGGAGATGGTGGACTTCTTGTTGTAGGCAGCCAGCTTGGAGGCCTCGGTGGCAACGCGCTCGAAGATGTCTGAAGGCGTATCAGTAAATGCTTGCGGCAGACAGACGCGCTGTAACCACGCGTCCGAGATGGACCACACTCACCATTGACGAAAGAGTTCAGGATGGACATGGCACGGTTGGAAATACCAGTGTCGGGGTGGACCTGCTTCAGGACTGCAGACAAAGCCAGGTTAGCGACACAGGTCAACTTGGTTGGAGAAAAATGGGCTGGCAGGAGGCCGAGGGACAAAAACAAAAACAAACGCACCCTTGTAAATGTAAGAGCTGTAAGTCTCCTTGCGGGTCTTGGAGCGCTTCTTCTTGTCGCCAGAAGCAGCAGTCTTCTTGCCGGCGTCCTTCTTCTCGGGAGCCTTGCTGGCAGTGGTGGGGGCCTTGGAGGCGGGCTTCTTGTCGGCGGCCTTGGGGGGCATTTTTGCGGCGGGTGTAGTTTGGTGAGAGAAGAACTGTTACGTTGATACGCGAGGCACAGAGTTGAATTGGTGCGCTTGAAGGGCAACGGGTCGGGCAGCGGGTGGTGGATGAAAGTTGATGGCGGAGGAAGAAGAGTTGGGGGGCGGGCGGGTTTTTGTAGCTGGACGCGCCACCGCGCCGCGGGTTACTGATTAGGTGCGGTTTGGTGTGGTGGTGGCAGGCGGTGTCCGTGGCTGGCGTGCCCGGGGCGTGAGCCAGGAGGGGCAGAGGAGCAAGAGGGGGGTGGGCGGCGGACACGGACGGGCGCGTTTGGGCGAGCACCCATGTTGCTAGGCAGGGTGCGTAGCGCGTGAGCGCGCGTCCTCAGCAATGGAGAAAAGCGGGCACCTCATGCTCGCACCCGGGTGTTTCTCCTGGTGCTTGATTGGCGAAGGGCGCCCCGCAAGCAACGATGACGAAGATGCATGCATTGCGAGCGCGTAGCTTTGCGCGGGTAACGGAAATTGAGGCTGCTGTTTCGACGCCCACGACTGCCAGCTAGATCGAGAACGGGCACTGGCTCATGGGCGTTTTACTCGCATTCTGTTTTTCGGGGCCCTGGATCCCTAACTCCTGCTCACTGCCGACTGGTCAATTAGATCGTGCCCCATAGTCGTAGTCCACGCACAGGACGTGAATGCACCTACGAGTAGCCTCACCCAACCCGTCGTCATCGCCCCAACTACCCTACTTTCTACTCGTACCTAGGGATGTGTCTAAGTACCTACCTAGGTACGCGTCTCCCCATCTTGTACGGCACGCGCGCCTGGCCTGGAGAGCCCCGGGTCTTCGATGCAGTCAGCCTTGATGCACCCGAGTCCGCAGCATTTCGCGCCAACAAGATGTAGTCTCTCAGCCTGGAGGGTCCCTTCACTTGCACGCTAGCGCCATCGTTCTGCGTGCCTGGGCTGCTGTTGTGTCCCGGGCGTGTTGTTTTTGCCTGTCCTATTTTCTGATTGGTGCACCAAGCCAACAGGCATATCAGCCTTGCATCGTGGAATGAACGGCAAGCCCGTCCCCATTTTTTTTTGGCAGCCTCCGCTTCACAGCGCGAGTCTTTGTGCTCCTCGTGTGAGCAATTCTGGGCCAGAGATACCCCAGGGGGCGGACGTACACTCACTGCCACAGCACGTGGCGGCGCGGTTGGGACCAGGTCCTCTTACTCGTATGGTCGATATGAAGCTTGCATCTGTCCAGCAGAAGGTGCCGTCATAGTCGGAAGCGACACAGCTGTCGTTGCTCCCGCCGGCCGTTGGATTCTGTGTCTGGTCCTATCTGCAACAGCCATGCTCTAACAAGCGCGACTCTCACGGGGATACACTCAAAATTGTGCTCACGACAGGGTCTGCCTGCTCGTGCGGTGATTGCTGCTTGCTCATACAATACGAGCACATGCCGCGTCTTGCGCTTTGCCATGTCGGCGAGGGTCCTGCCCAATCGCGCCAACGAGTATTATGCTCGTTCATACCCGAGCAGGAGAAAGAGCTCAAGGCTGGCAGGCGCAAGAGCAATGCACTTCAAGCTCACTGTACCCCGTACACGTGCAAGCTTCATGAATGAACGCATGGGCTGCATCAGGAGCCGCGTCCACTGCCCTTCGACCATGGCACATGCAGCAGCGTGTGATCGCGAGTACGAGTAGTGTGTAGGCCGGGGCATTTCTGAAGCGGTATTTTTGTCGGCCCTTATCCAATTCCGCCGCGCTTGTTGTTTTACCACCCTTTTCTCTGCGACGCGACCACCCACGGTGATTTTCCCAAGTTGGACTAGCGCGTCGATCCCACCTCGGTGGCCCCCCCCCCCAATCGCCCCCCCCCAGGTGCTTGCCTGATGGGTGATCCAGCATCACGTCTGCCACGCGCCA
>JALHBU010000324.1:106695-119284 GCA_024340005.1 Tolypocladium tropicale | reverse complement strand
CCCCCCTCCCCCCTTTTCTACCGACGTGTTGCAGCCCGAATTGGGTATAAAGGAGGGGCCGTTGTTTCCCACAGTATAGCAACTGAAGCAGACACAGCTTGAGGCAGAATGGCGATGTATGTGGACTGACTCGGATCTCTCGGCCCAGCAATACGAAAGCACTGTGCCCGCGTTCTTACGTGTGTATAAGACTGGACTGACGACACAAAAGCAGTTGAGCTAGAAAATTGTCCATCTTTCGGACCGTCATCGAACTGTATATCTGTCCACTAGTTTCATTTCTTCGGTGATCATTTAATCAAAGCCACGAGATCTGGGCAGGCAACAACGTTACGCCACGACAAGAGCAGTATCCTGCGTGCTTGACAGCTATTATTTCGCTTTTGTGTCCTGTCGCGTGTTTTGCTGCAGTCATGAAGAAGAGTATGTGCCAATATGCCCTAGTTTCTCGCCATCATTTTGGCCTCGCGCCCGTTTAGAACCGTACTCGGAGGAGGCACGATTGTTGACATCACGAAATTGTAGACACCGCAACCACCGCATCCATGCTTCTGGACAAAATATACGTCCCATGGCAAGGCGATTCTCCACCAGAAAATGAATTCCTCATTGATCTCCTGGGGGCCGTCGAAAAGGGGACCCATTCAAAGTTTCTGAGAGATAAGGGTCTGGACATAAGTGATGCGGATTTGCAGGAATTGGATAAGATGACCGAGCTCGGCCCAAAATTCGACCTACGACTTGCCGGAGGGGCATACACCTTCGAACACCAAAATGATGTTGATCTGGTGGAGCTTCTTGTCGATCCCTCGAGCGGCATAATTTATGGTAAGCACCTCACTCAGGAGGTATGCAGCGACAAAATCACGAACTCGATTTGACTCACGTCTCTCAGTCGACGGCCATCCCTGTTCGACTCCAACGATAGACGAACGCGGTGTTTCTTTTCAAACCGACAGCGGAAGACAATTTACAGTTCGGTTCCAGTCTGCTACTCTTCCCGAGGGCGGCAAAAGACTCTGTGCGTTTAGTGGCGAGACATGGCAAGGTGCCGACCCCAAAAAAGCGATCAGCGGTCACAAAACGTATCCGTGGCGAGCCGACGAGGCTAAAGTCACCGCCGGTAGCGGAAGACAATTTACAGTTCGGTTGCAGCCTGCTACTCTTTCCGGGGCCGGCAAAAGACTCTATGCGTTTAGTGGCGAGGGGTCGCAAGGTGACGCCCCCAAGGAAGCGATCAGTGGTCACAATACTTATTCATGGCAAGTCGGTGAGGCTACAGTCGCCGCCAACAGCGGTGTGTCCCCGGACGACCCAAAGCTGTTCGGAGAGACTGCACAAGGCTCAAGGTCATGGCTCATTGACAGCGCTCGGCAGAAAGTAGCGTGGGCACTGTCTTCTCTTCTGACCCTGATACAAGCAACTCCATTCGTACAGAAGTCATTCACATTCGAAGCTATCAGTGACGTCCTGTCGAGGCTCATTTGGTATCCACCGACGCAGGTTGCAAAGGCGGTGGGCATGACGGCGTCAGCACTGGCAATCGCATACACGGAGCTACCCTCTCTCTTGAGGAGCGAATGCAATAACGTTGCCAGGCAGTTTATCGACAGAGATGTTAGTTTCTTTCCCTTCCTCCCTTACACTTTAGATATCTCATTTGATCCGAATAATCCGCAAATGTTCGACCATAGCAGCCAAGTCAGGTACGTTAGGGAAACAATTGAAATGTTCGTCGGCGGAAGAATCGACAAGCACACTTCTCTTCCGGAAGCTTTGAGTATGATACCCCAGCTCCATAAAGATATTGTCGGCAAACTAGCGGGATCACTCGAAAGTGAAATGAGGTTTTATCTGTCACGCTCTTATAATGAGACTTGGATGAAGATGTTGGATAAAATCAAGTTTACTGCCCACTTTCAAGAAGCAGCCAAGGAAAGATTCGAGAACGAAATGCCGACATCCCTCGATGCAATGATCAACGTGCAAATTATTCAGAGTCTCAATAAGATGGGGCAGCAGAACTCAAGCCTGGTGGGGGCAATCACGAACTACTACCAAAGCCGAAGAGATGACGCCAGAGCCCAGCGCGATCGAGATCTCGAAATCATCAAGAATCAATTCAATCCCAGTGATCCGTCATTCAAGGCAGAGCAGCTTAGGATTGCCACCGAGTTTTCGAACATCATGAGAAGGCTAGCGGATGAAGAACACGAGACAGAGCTAATGACCGATGCCATTTCGAAAGATGACCCGGAGAAACTTCGCGAGTCGCAAGCGGAAATTGAGTCTAAGCTAAAACAGGAGGCAGAGGAAAATTTCAAGAAATCTTTAGAGCGTGCTGGCGAGTAGCCGTAGGGTTTTTATTCATTGGACTGCAAGGCGAGTGGGGTACCGCGACGCTCATGTTATCTACGCTCCCTTGAGTGAATTTAAATTGTTGTATAGATATTCCGATTGTAATTTGCTGTGATCAGTTTTCTTTCTTGTAATACGATACGAGGCAATCTAATGCGATAATGAGCTGGAACCACTTTGGGGGCAAGCCGAAATGCTAGGCCTAAAGTCATATAAATTAACTATTCCCAGCCTGACTGCGCAACAATGTGTTCAAAGCATGTTTGTATATTTTCACTATCCGTCAGGACTGTAGGCTGAAGCGGTCTGTATTGAAATCGTAATTATCCTTTCCACGTAAGCGCTCGACATTTCAAATGCTCTCTCGTCTTCTTGTCCAACCCTTGCATGGCAGAACAACATAACATCGTTCAGGTCTGAGCAGCCAAGCGAAGTCAGTCTTATTGCTATCTTGGAAAAGTTTACTTTATCTACCTAAGCATCCCGTCGTCGATACTCCACGTTCAACATCGTAGCAGGCAGTCTCGCCCTTTTAACATTGCTAGCTACTTCGACACCTTGGCTACGTGTGTAGACAGTTTCTCAAACGTAGCCGCAGGTTTCATGAACGAATGAAGACCTTTTTTTTATTGTGAACACGACGGCATAGGTTACATTTGCTGCCTATACGAGACGTCAAACTCCAAATACGCCTCCGTGACGTTTGAGAGATCCAAACCGGGATTGAGGCCGTCGTCAGTGGTAATTGCTATATTCCATCTTGTCAAAGGGCTGACGCGAGCCCAAGGATTCTTTGCATCAGCACCCCAATCTTCAAGGCCTATCACCCCGTCCGAGGTAATATGGGGATTGCCGTCTGCGTCATCCTTCTTAGTATTAGTAAAATAGGAGAATCGTACTGCAAGTGGCTGGTGTGTAAAAGATATAGGCGTAATGCCGTTTGAGCTCTTCTTCATAAACGTCTCCGGTCCCGGGTGCGTCAATTTGACGACAAGTTCACCATTTTCGCTCTTGGTGGTGGCACCCTTGGCGTAGAAGCGAACAGCATTCAGGCGCACGTCCCACATTTCCTGAAATGGCGTATCCTTGTGCGATACTTCGACGTCCAAGAGCATGCCGCCAGAAAGAAAATTAGTGACGTCGCGAAGATCCGCCTTGGGAAGCGGGAATTTCAAGTTGTTATAAGGCTGCCGTAGCTGCCCTACTGCGTTTTTAAATTTCACTTGGTCTCCGCTGATTTGCTCCTGAATGTTGCTCAGAATTGTATAGTTTGGAATTGACGTCGGTGCAGGTCCGAGGTGTTTTGCAATGGCGTCGTAGTTCTCCTCCAAGCATTGATAGCGATAGGCTTGTTGCATGTTGTAGAGCCAATATAATGTTTCCCGGACATTGTCTTTGTACCGTCCTTGCAAGAAAGCCACCATAGCCGGGTGCATGGCGTCCAAAGTGTCATACTCTTTGTTGGTAAGCTGCTCCAACTGCTTTTCAAGTTGCCCTTGCTTCTGAAGATACTTGAATAAAATCACTACCGCACCATTGTATTGCACAACGTCTGCATTTCTCCGTTGTACAAGTTCTAGGTTCAGAGGTTAGAGGCGATTGGGGTTGTAACCAATAGATACCGGACATACCTTTGAACTTGTCGAATGCATTTAACACGTCTTTATAGGTATCGCCAATTGCTTCGCGAAAGGAGCTCATCGCAAGTCGAAAGCTGGATTCGAGCATCAGGAGCTTTTGACCCCCTGGGTCATCTAACTGCAACTTACCGTCATCAGAGATCGCTTTGTACCCTTCGTCGAGGGATTTGAGGCCGCTCTTGCCATCGTCGCCGCTCTCAATATCCTGCAGTTGTTCTATCAAGTAGCTTTTATCGACTAGTAGTCCAGTACTGTCGCTGCGGATTTTATTGACGCCTTGATACCACAAGCTGCCGGCCTGCAGCATAGCTGTCCCCCCTCCAGCATAAGGGTTCATTGACGCCGAGAATATGACTTGGGACAAAGCGTTGATGATATCTTCGGCATTTATTCCAATCTTTTCCTTGATCTTCTCCTCAACCTTCTTTAAGTCGCTTATAATATCTGTCTTTTGGTCTTTAAGACGGCTCGTCGCTGATTTTATCCTTGGAGCCAGATCCGTGATATTTGCTTTGGCTTCTGCGATGAGACTATCACTGATTGTCGTGTTGCTGCAAAGCGCCTGCCTTTTCGTATAAGTGTCTACCAGGTCTTTAGCCTTCTCCGCCTCTAATTTGCAGTAGCTGCTGGTAGTGTCTTCTACGGTTTTGAGTTGCTCCAGGCATGTTGTTTTTATAAACTTATCGTAACTTGAGTAAGAGCACCGGGGGACCTCGTTCGGGGATTTTCCGTAGAAATCTTTGCCGGAGTAGATCTGCTGCTGGGTAGTTGCTGCCTCTATATAAATTTCACGCAGTCGTCGGATGGCGTTGGGCTCCTTGTACTCTGAAGCTTTCTCGCTGGCCGCAGCATCTTCGACCGTGCGAAGGACATTGGCTTTCTGTCGATACGCTGTCCAAAGCCGAGGCTCCGATTTGTTTTTGTCGTTGGGTACGAATGGTTCTTTAAAGGGTGCCAGCCTACGCTGCAGCCGTGATAGGATGTCCAACGATTGTGCTTCATTTTCTGCCGTGCCCAAGGAAAACAAATATTGTGCTCTATCAAGAAGCATTTGACTTTGCAACGGATGTGCGAAACACATATCTGTTTTTTCCCTATCCAGGTCTTTAATCCACTGAACACTAGGACTGGGACCCGTAGTCCCATGTTTGCCCTGAGATTCGCCATCAGTGTGTCCACCGTCGCCTCCTGACACATTGATTGAATTCATCAGGTCATCTAGGACTGTGCTCGGGTTCCCTTCCAGCAAGTCGATGAGACTTTCAACAGAGTTCCTGTATAACAAACGACTCTTCTTCAAAAGGTCGTTAGCCGTCTTCACGTCCGATGGAACTATGTCTTCTGGTTTCTGGGTCTCGACCTCCGGTGATCCGAGTATTTTGAAAAATATTTCCACGTCCTTGCTAAAATCCCGTGGCCATTGTCTGCCTTGAAGGTCAAGCAGAATGTTTGTCGCTTCGGTAATAGAGGAGCTGGAAGCATCCTCATGGTTGTCTTTCAAAGCTTTAATGAGTTGCTTGACAGCATCCGTAAAAGAGTCTTTCGGTAGCTTGCAAATATCGTCTTCTGTTACATCTACATCTGACTTTAGCTTTAATATGTCGCCTCTCTTGGACTTTACCTCTGGTCTGTCGAGAAGGTCGAGAAACACCCCGACATCGTCGTGAAAATCGCCCGGCCAGCGCTTCGAGGCGAGATGATCCCCTAGAATATTGGCTTCGCAAAGCAAATCGGTGCTTGACAAAGTCAAGACCATCTTTTTAACAACATCCTCAAACATATCTCTGCCGAGCTGGAGAATGCTCTCTTTTGATGACAGAGACTTCGTGCTTTCGTCAACCCTAGCCGCGACTGCGTCTGATTTCAGTAACTCGAAGAAACCAGTGATGTCTTTATCCTCAAAATCGTTCGGCCAGTCCAAGGTTTTATCTTCGAGACGCTGCAATATATTCGCAGCGGTGGTTAGGCTGTTCTTGATGTCGGTACCCCAACCGTTTATGGGCACACTCCCGAAAATGGCATTGACTGACCCGCCGTCGCCACCATTACCGCAGACCCCTATATCGCTTGCGCCTTTCACAGGAGAGCCCCCTTGGCCTCCAGTGGCTTGATACCAGTTAGTGGTAAGGTCTGACTAATTCGGTGGTCCGAACGCACCTATCAAGCAAAGTCTCTGTGCTGTTGAGGGCGGGAGCTCGTCGATATATAGCTCCAAATTCCCTCCATTACAGCCATTTGCCGCTTCTTTCGAATCCTTGGACGAGGCATCTTGACCATCTGCTCCTGCAACAGCAAAGCCCACACTTTTTTCTTTCGGGGCCCGAGCTCTAGCTTTTCGTCTTGAGGCATTGGATTGGCCACCACTAACGCTTAGCTGAGAGACAAAAATGCCCAAGGACGGGTTCTTCTCCTGGGTTATCTTGGCTGTCTCGAGAACATCGCTGCAGTCGAGGTATTCGGAATAATTTGCGTACGGAACCTTTAGCGAAGAAGGCTTAAACGGCTCCTTAGACACAGACAGTCGCAGTTCAAAGTCTTTTCCTTCAGGATATTCAAAAGTCTCAACGTCGATGGGGTTCATGGCTAGATACCGCAATGCTGCAAGCCGTAGTAGGTATCGAAATTGAAATTGACAGGTCGCGTATGTGACTTTTGTCAATTAGGTTACGCGATTGTAATATCTTGACGGCTGAATGATGCCTCGTATTGGGCGAAGGAAACATTGGAGGTGTTGCCGCTCAGCGGAAACAAGCGGATACAAGCTGCTTTTTAAAAGGCGTCAATACTCCTCTAGGGAGGAAATTGATCCTGCTTAGCCCTTTAAGCTCACCGAGAATGAAGGTAAATACTGCACTTCAAGCTGGCCGGAGAAGTAAAGCACAGTGCGATGTGTGTCTATTAGGGAAGGGGCTTCGGCAGTTCAGGGCGGCGCAAATTACGGCGAATTCCTAGATCCACATTCAGGTTGCACAGTGCAGGAGATACTGTAGGCAGCACAGTGTTGCACGTTCCGGGCTGCGCAATTGTGCTGAGTCGAGGCGGCACGCACCGCATTATTGATGGCTCGGATGGCTTGCCGTCGCAGCCCTCCGCTGGTGGAATGTTCGGTCGACGCTGTGATTGAATGGAGCGCATGATGACCGCAGTTTGTCGAAGAGCCAATTAATTAATGATTAACGTACCTCGATCCCATCCCTTTCAGGCCGCAGGCACAAGTTCACGACGCACGGCCACCTCAGCTGTAACGTACTCCGTACCGTGATTAATTTCCACCGTGAATTTTCATCGCAATTGCAGACAGCTGCAACTTCTCGAGCCTTTTTCATCACCATTATCGAATTATCGGTTCTTCTCCTATTCTCCTGGCGCAACACTTTTGGGACAGACGAGCGAAACACCCACCGCAACTTCCCGTGCCACAGACAAGGCTACCCACCACGGGTCGACGACACCGCAACGCAGCACCTGCAGCCATGTCCAGCGTCCACGACGAGACTTCCCTCACCGTCTGCCGCGGCTCGGGCCCTAGGAACTCATACGTTTGGTCCCCCTTTGTCACCAAGCTCGAGGCCAGGCTACGCTTCGACGGGGTCCCGTACCGCCTCGGCGGCGGCTCGCCCACGTCCGCGCCCAAGGGCAAGATCCCCTACGTCGAGGTGCGGAGCAACGGCACGGTAGAGACCATGGGCGACTCGACGCTCATCATACGCGCCCTCGTCGACAACGGCATGCTGAGCGACGCCAACGCGAGCCTGTTGCCTGCGCAGAGGGCGCGCGACGTCGCCGTCCGCGCCATAATGGAGGACAAGGTCTACTTCTACGGCACGCGTGAGAAATGGTGCGACAATTACATGACGATGCGGTCCAATTCCCTGGCCGCCGTGCCTTGGCCGCTGCAGGTCCTCGTCGGGTGGCTCGCGTACAGCAGCGTGACGAAGGCGCTCTACGGACAGGGCACCGGGCGCCTGACTGGCGACGAGGTGCTCGCCTTCAAGGAGGAGGTTTGGGAGAGCCTCGAGGCTCTGCTGGCCGAATCGAAGACGTCGAGGCCGCCGACGGGCCCGGCTGAGCCTTTTTGGATTCTCGGCGGCCCGGAGCCTACGGAGGCGGACGCGACTATTTATGGCTTCATCGTCGGCGCTCTGATATGTGACGCGTAGGTGCTCGAAATGTGGTGCCACAGAGCACCTTTCTCGACGTAAATGGCTGACCACGGGATGCAGGGCGCCTGTTACAGCAAAGATAGTGAGAGGCCATGCAACCATTGTCGAGTACGCCAGGCGGATACACGACCGATACTTCCCGGATTATGAGGGATGGAGCTGAGCGAGCAGGTGCTGGACGGAGCTGGGAGAGCGAGTGCTCGGCGTTTCAACTCTGATCAAGTTCGGTCCATGTTTCGCTGCGGACTTGCCGTCGTAACGGGCTTGTGGTGGCGAACGCCTGGTTCCTGAACGCACGGCCATGGCGCCGTGGATCGTGATCGTGAATGTTGCCGGACATGATGATCCTCATAGAGCAACGAGACGCTTTCGACAATTTCAGGAACTGGTGGCTCAAACCGAAAGAAGAGAGGGGAGTCAACGTTGAATGTGTACAGGAAAGCACGTTGTCAGGTGAAAGTTGCACGGCCGGCCTGCCCGTCCGCGTGACGGAGCGAGCCAAGACTCCAGAGCGCCGTCTCAGCTCAGGAGAGAGTGCCCCGGACCGAGCCACTCCCACTCGACATACGAGTACCTAGAAAGGGGGATTGCGGCGCATACTCGTACCCAATTGCGGCGCATACCCGTACGAGTAAGCGCACATGCCAGATGTTCTGCAAGGCATATTACACTAGTCGGCCATATTCCGTACATGTAACACGGCCTGAACCCGAAAGCCGCACCACGTCCAGTAGGGCAACGTGCAATTTCCGAGACGGTGCTGACGGCCAATCACTAAGAAGCGACAATCATCGTACGGTTCCCAGTGTTTCGGTAAGATGGTTGCACGCTGCTTGCGTCGATGCTACTCTGTGCCGCGAATGACATGCACAAGTGACCCGTCCAGGGATGCCAAGATAAGAAATCTACGCAAGCACTTGTGAACTTGGAAAGCATGTGGTAAGATTGGCTCGATGCGAGTACGTTGTACAGATACGGGGCACAACGAGGCTCCGTCCATGATCGTGTTCGAACAGCTGCTCTTGACACAGGGGCGATGGCCGACTCGCGCTTTTTGATTCACCTGAGTTGGCGAGGCCCAAATCGTCCAACGCAGCTAAAGAGCAAGTAGAGTTCTTCTACTGCAAAGTGCTTCACTTGGAACATACAAGCTTCGTGATTGCGAGTACCGCTCGTATGCCATTTTGACTGTCAAATCACTTTCTCTAGGATCGTGACGATGCTACCCTACACTCGCCAGAGGCAGCTCTGCTCGTGCTCCCAGCGTGTACCTGGATGCCTGCCTGGGCATCAGCGCTCGTCCTCGCCGCCGATCTTAGACTCGTACGGTTATTTCGCTGCCAAGCCAACCAAGGACGGATCGGAGAACCGCGGACGCCACCGAGGTAGGTAGTCATCAAAAGGAGAGCCCCAAGCCCCCCATCCCCTGGGCCTGTCGATCCTGGCGGAGGGGGTGCCCACCGACGGTGCAGGCAGTCCCCTGGAACTCGCCACCTAGCGCTGAGCTCGCACCGGCGAAAGCAGAATCAAGTCCGCGATCTGGCCCTGCATGCAGTAAGAGGCGACGGCGAGCAGTGGGAAAGGGGAACAGAGGGCATCAACGAAAACACACGATCTCGATAGGAGGAGACTCCATCGAGCACGGAGCAGTTCGGAACGGGGCAGCCAGCCTTCCCCAGCTTTGCGGCCCCCCGTGGAGCGTCGTAGCTCCAGATTTCCCCAGACGGCGGACGAGAGGGCATTTGAGATGGCATTCTGCAAGCGCGCGCGCACTCGCATGCTGCGACGATGCGGCGATCGAGGCTGCAGCCCTGGCGCGCGGGCGGGCGACACCACTCAAGTCGCGACGGGAAGGATTTCCCAGGCGTGCGGGAAATGGCGCACGGATCTTTCTTCACGTGTCACTGGATCTGGCGGCGGCCGGCAGAAGAAACCAACACACATATCCAAGGATCACAGGCCTACGAGAAGGGGCACGAGTAATAGAGAAGAGTTGGTTGGCGCTCCCCTTGCGGCCAGGCCGTCCTGCAGAGTTGAGCTTTTTTTTTCTCGGCGGCGGCGACCCGAAGCCCTGCTGTGCCGTCAGTCACTCTGCCATGCGGCAAAGCCTCACCCATCCATCCAGCATCTGCAAATGACCGGGGGGAGCCTATCATTACCCGTACGCCGCAGAGCAATCTCCGACTGGGGGCGATGGGCCGACGGGCCTCGCGAGACACGTGATGGCCACCGAGATGGGTCGTCGCGGCGCGGCCAACCCACGCCACCGCCGTCAGCAGGGGAAAGTTTCCGCGCACCGGCGCCAGGCCAGCACGCGGCTGCGGGGGAAATTGCGCGCCGCCCTGGGCTACCCCGGACGGGCGTACGCGAAAGCTTTTTGCCTCGGGCGGGGAGGGGGGTGTGTGCGTGTTGGCCGTTCGTTGAAGAGCTTTCCCACGTTCGTCCTTCCGGCTGGCTCGGAGGACAGGCCTTGCCCTCGTCGGGGCATGGTGGCAAAAGGGAACTCTCCGGGTTTGGCAAACGGAAGCCGCGGGCGTCTGCAGTAGGTATGACCGTTAAGGCCCAGGGTTGGTGTTATTAGGCCCGTGGGCGAAGCTGGAACCTCTGCTGATTACTCGAAGGCGCCGAGCTCGGGCAAGCGATTTTCAGCGGGTAGCGAGCCCGGGTAGCGTTGCATCCTGCCGCGACGCTGCTGCAATGCTGCGGTTCCTGCGTCGACGATGCCGCCTGATGCGTGCGCTAGGTGCGGGCTGCGGGTGCGCTGTTCCGTGTTGCGTTGGTTGACACCAGCAAGATCATCGCCGTCGTCGTCGAGCATGCACAAGGTCGCGATAAGAGCGAGAGCCCGCGATGCACAGCACCTACGAGTCCTCGCACCCGTACCCGTAGTACCCGTACCCGCGCATGACCATTATTACCTGCTCTAACTCGTACGGACCGCGTTTCGAAGTGGGATCAAAGGGACAAATGCTAGTCCATACGTGGGCTGGTAGCGGGTAAGGGACTTTGGTAGGTAATCTCTTGTTTTTTGTTGACTCGGCGATCCTTCTACCCACTCGGGGCCCCCCATCCGCCCCTTCGAGGATGGATAGGTAGCCAGGATCTGCCACGGTTTTGCCGTTCATTGTCCCAAGGGGAGGGAGCCTGGAAGCTTCCAACAGGACTTGGCACAATGCACCGACGCGCTCGGCACTCTGCCATGCAGCCTGGCATCCATGTGTTAGCGGCTGCCATAAGCCCATGGCTCCTGTCAGCGGCGCGACGAGCCGCTCCCGATCCGAGATTTTATGCCCGCGACGGACAAGGGGAAGCCAACGCCTTCAATGGTAAGGTATGCAACGCACTCGCACAGCACTTGTGCACTCGCCGCAGTCCTGGAGCACATTCAGCGCTGGAGCCCTGCTGACTTTTTGCATTGTCTCCATAATCAGAGTGCGGGCAGGGCACGGTGAGTTACGAGGGACAGAAATAGTCATTTCTGTCCCACGGGGTACCGAGTCCGACCAGTGGGACTGGTTGGATGAAAGTGGAAAGCGAGGCCGCGGTGGCGCTCCCACGCAGGCCCGAGGTGGAGAGGCTTACTCGTAGAGGCATGGAGGGGCAGCGCTTCGCACGCGAACCCAATCACCAGCGGCACAGCGTGGAGAGCCGTTTTAATCTGACGATTCACAGACCGTAATCAACCTACCACCTCCACCAGCTCGGCCGCCGCCGCTGCTCCAGTTGCCTAGGCAGCTGGTGATGATGGAGGCTCTGACGACAGCCAGCGCTGCTGCCATGGCCAGAGAGCTGTGCCTGGTTGCGGCGCTGCCTGGTTGCTGGGTTGGGCCAAGGCGCCTCGTCGGCGAACGCGCACGTCAATGCCACATGGCATAGATCCGAGCACAAGGGGAAGGATGGGGGTGGCCCGGAGGGTAATTGGTGATGGAGCAGGGCCCGGGACCGTGAGATGACGATGTGCAAACCACGAGCACCAGGCACAGGCACAGGCACAGGCACAGGCCATGCCATGCCGCTGGGCCGGGCTGGCACATACATCCCAAGATGCTCTGCAGCAGACCTCATTTCGCGTCGTCGCAGCGCGCGGCCAGGGGATCCGCCGAGATGGCAGGCCGTCACCCGGCAAGACTCACATCCAGCCGACGTCTTCACATGCCATGTCATGCCATGCAACGCTGCGGCCGAACCACAGGTCGCCCCTCTCCCCATTCGCCGCCCAGTACCGTCGTCGATCCTCGTCGTCGTCGCTCGGACGTGTACTCGAATCCGGCAAGGCGCAGGCCCCGTCGCGGCAGGGGAGTCGACGGGGCGCCGACAAGCATCGCCACTGGTTCGATGGGCTGCGCCAGGGGTAGGCGGCCGCCCTGCAGCCAACGACAGCTTCGCACGCCCCCGTCATGCAGCCATGACCACCACCCCTCCCCCAGC
>JALHBU010000324.1:0-106364 GCA_024340005.1 Tolypocladium tropicale | reverse complement strand
GGGGGGGGGGCGTGTGGGGACGACTTTGTTGCTCCCCCGACGTCGACGAGTTCTCTCGCTTCGTCGACTCTGCCCAGCCAGCGTCGCCCGCCCGTCGAACGTACATAAAGCCGACCGCCCGTCGCTTGGCCTTGACCCCTTCTCCTCCTTTCTCCCCATCCACTCGCTTACCAGTCACACTCGTTGTCCTTGTACGCTTACATCCAACACCACCCTAATACCTTCAACATGAAGTTCACCGCCGTCGCCGCCGTCGCCTTCGCCGCTCTGGTCAGCGCCCAGAGCCGTGACGAGATCCCCAGCTGCGCCCTGCCCTGCCTGGACGACTCCGTCACCAAGAACACCAAGTGCGCCACCAGCGACTACAAGTGCATCTGCCAGCCCGACACCTTCTCCAAGATCCAGGGTGATGCCACCAGCTGCGTCATCAGCAAGTGCGGCCCCGATGTCGCCCTGAGTACGTTCCCTGCTTCTCTCTTCTTTGCCGCTTCCGGGCTCGAGCTGACTCCCGCCTCACAGACAAGGTCCTGCCCGCTACCCAGCAGCTCTGCAAGGAGGCTCTGGCTGGTGGCTCCGGCAGCAGCTCCGCCGCTGCCTCCGCCCCGGCTTCTACCCCCGCCCAGGCCTCTACTCCCGCCCAGGCTTCCACCCCCGCCGCCTCTACTCCTGCCGGCTCCGCCCCGGCCACCACGGCCCAGGCCTCCAAGGCTGCCACCACCGAGTGCTCCACGCTCGTTGCCAGCCCCACCAAGGCCACCAACGGCACTGGCGCCGCTCCCACCACCTCCGCCGTCGTCACTGCCGGCGCTGCTGGCTTCGCCGCCCCCGTTGCCCTCCTGGCCCTCGGTGCCCTGGCTCTGTAAGCTGCTTGACCGCACTTGAAGACGGCCGCGGCGCAGTCGACTCTCGGGGCATGACGAGCAACTTTCGGAATCCCGCGGAGGGCGTGTCGTGGCTATTCGGAGCGAGATTCAGCGGAGGACTTGTGCATATAGAGCTGTGAGGAAGCGCCTTTGGTGTTTTCTGCAGTGGATTGGATCAAATCTTACTCCCCTTTTTCAAAGGAGGGGAGAGTGTACTTGGAAAATACAACCAGTTATCTGGCTAATCTTAATTGTCTACGGACTACGTGTAATTGTTTGTGTTCCTCTCTGCTTCTACCGTGAATTGTTGGAATCTCTGCACCTTGTTTTGGAGAGTAAGAAACATGAATTCGCCGCATTTGGAGTATAATGCAGTTTGTTTGCTGGACTCAACGCGTTTCTTCGACTCGTCGGCGATGTCTGAAAATCATTTGACTGGTCCATGTCGGACAGACGACTGCCGCCCCAGCTGGGCCGACTGAGCTGAGGTTGGAGCTGAACGACAGGCAGACGCAGCACTGCCTCGCCTGCTATATTGGGAACCTTTTGGGCAGACTAGCCACCGACTGCATCTGCGTCTGGACTAGCTACTTCCTGCGCCTGGCAGACTAAGCTGAACGCGCCAGCCCGAGCGTGTACAACTAGCAGCAAGAGGGTGGCTGGCCAGCCGAAGGCTTCGGCGCCACCACCATCGTCGGCTTTTGCATGTGCCTCCAGGCCACGGCCATCCACCGCAGCAGACCGTCACGGGCCCCTCTGCGAGCAAGAGGGCGCCGACCGAAGTCGGCGAGAACATGAAACGTCATTTTATGGGCCTCATTTTTTCATGAGCCACCTCGGCATCCTTCGCCAGGACAATCCATGATGATATGCAGATGGCCTATTCTTCCATTGTCCCCCCACTGCTCGGCTCCGTTTCACAGGTGGGTGGTGACGTCCGAGCCCAGCGGGGGCCCGCCCGCAAGATTGAGTCTGGGGAAGCTTATGTCTACGTATGGGGATGGAGGGTGGGCGCGGTGCAGACCCAGCGAAATTCGATGCCGTAGCATAGGCGCCATCTCCACCGAGGAACTCGGCACAATGGGGCTTGAAGGCTGCAGGGTGTTTTGTGCGAAGCCGCAGCAGGTGTAGATGCGGCGCTGCTGCGTGGCTGCTGCGATGCCAGTGTTTGTTGGGTATTATTGGTACAAACATTGGCTGCAGGACGGCAGGACGGAGCTGCCGCTCCTCTTGGCCACGGACAACAGGAAAGAGGAGGCAGACCGGCCGTCGTTGCTGAGCAACACAGACGTCGATCTACCAGGGCTAACCGCGCACCTACTGGTTCAAACGAGCCCTCTTGTGCCGTCGATACTGCACGCCTCCCTTCCACCGCAGCCGCCGTCGTCATCACTGCCAGCTCACAAAAGAGTCGGCAACCTAGCGTAAGAGAGAGTGGCCAACCGGTAGACTGGAACAAATGGCACCCCAAAGACGAATCGCCCGCCATAATACCACCAAAATAGCCGCAGCACTTTCTTTCTTTACCCCTACCTAGGTAAGGCCGTATAATTCTAGAAAAACCAAATCATCTTGCAAGGTATTATTAAGGTATCTAACGAAGTAGATGATATTACTGATATGGCGCGAGCTGAGATTCTTCGCTCTATCCGTACTGGTCATACAATTTTTGCGATGCCGCCGTTTCTGTCCACCAGTTTCAGTGGCCAGGGGCAACGCAAGGGAGCGCGGTGCCTCGATGACACGCCGGCTTCCCCAGGGCAACAGCACGAGGACTCGATGTGCGAGGCGACCTGCAGGGAGGGTGGCTTGGGTGATCGCGGCGCCCTCGATCATCATGCCTTGCTGCCGTTCTCGATCTGTTCGATCCACCCATGCACTCGTTTCGCAACCAGCCAGCTGTTGTCTGCACGCCGTGTCAGCTCCCGACCGAAAAAGAAAGGAAAATGTTGAGACACAGCTCAAGAGCGCCAAACTCACGTTCCGTCGTGCAAAAGGCATGCGGGATGCTCCCCTCGTCCACGGCAATGCTCGTCTGCTCACCGCGCTCCGCCCGCCGCCGGATGAAGTCGTCGCGCACGTGGTTCGCCACCCAGTGGTCCTCCTTGCCGTAGAAAAGGAAGAACCGCGGCGTCGTCGCCGCGGCGCCGTCGGCTTCGGCGGCCGCCTGCCACAGCTCCTCGCCCCAGGCGTCCTCGCGGATGCCGTCCAGCTCCGACAGCGCCATGTGCAGCGCCTGCCGCACGCCGTCGCGGCTCTTGAGCCACTCGGCGGCCACGTTGGCGGCGCCCGGCGAGAAGCCCATGGCGTTGGCCATGATCCAGCAGAGCGTGGCGCGCGGGAGGGGCAGCAGGGCCAGCCAGGCGTAGACGTGGGCGTAGGCCTCGAAGGTCGGCACGCGGCGCAGGAACTGCGCACGGCGGCCGCTGGGGGAGATGTCAATGGAGACGATGGTCGGGAAGAGCAGCAGGCCGTGCCGCAGGACGAGGTGCGGCGCGCGGTCCGGCTGGCGGGCGTGGCGGTGGAAGATGTCCACGGCGATGTACGCGCCGACGGAGTGGCCTGCGAGGACGACGAAATCGTAGGCGGAGCCGGAGCCAGCGCCGGAGCCGGAGCCGGGGTCGACGTCGAGGTCGGAAGCGCAGCCGCGGCGGGCAGCCCTCGCGGCGACGTCGTCGTAAGCGGCCTCGACCTGGGCCTCGAGGTCCCACGGTCCCTCGCTGCCGGGCCCAAACGGCTCGTGCTCGGCGTCGCTGAAGCCCAGCAGGTTCTTGCCGTAGAGATCGTAGGCGGTGCGGCCCTCGCCCTCACCCTCGGAGGCGTCGAGCATCCCCCGCAGCGCGTCGAGGAAGTCGGCGTAGAAGTCGACGAGGCCCGGGTTGCCGCTCACAAAGTAGACGAGGGCGCGGCGCCCGGGGTCGCGGCGCCCCGACGGCAGCCAGATGGAGGACGGCATGGCGGAGGAGGTTGCCCCGGGGACTGCGAGTCGCTTGCTGCCGGGTTGAAAGCGGTGGCTTTGGTGAGACCCGGGCGCCGCCGCGGCTGAGAACGCCTTTGGAGGTTTTGGGGGCGGTGGGGCAGCCGAGGCCGGTACGGGCTTTCGGGGTTTTAGTCAACTGTCGCGGAAGGACTTCCAGGGTAAGGTACGTACGGAGTACGTACCCAAGTGCCTGGCGGGCCGAGCCGAGATTATCTGACGTGGACCAGCGCCTTCGACATCGATCCTTAACCCTGCCGTCATACACTTCGCTGTCCGTTTCGTTTCTGCAAATGACCGGGCGCAGCACGCAGGCATTGTGTCTTGCAAGCATTGCATGCACGAGCCCTCGCGCGTAGTAGTACCATGTAGAGCGCTGTCAGCCAATGGGGAACGAACGCTCGTTAAGTACCTGCTTACTTTGGTCGACCGTCGGAGTCTACGACTCCATGCGTCTCCTGACAGAGACATACGTAGACGACATTATCGATCGTAACGCTCAACTCACGTCGCGTAGCCCCCGGATACATCACGCCATAGACAGTTTGCCAACATGGGCGGCCACGTGTAAGCCGGCGAAGCCCCAGCGCTCACACTGCAATGGCCCGACAGGGACGCTGACGGCTCCCAGCAACATGATGGACGACGTCCTGATATCAAACCGCAAGTCCCCCATCTGAGCAGCCTATACACGCCCCAAGCCCTGCGCTGGGATTCTACATCAAGCGCACCAACTTATGCGATGCGCAGTCCCGCCCGAGCATCTCCGCTCTACTCTGCGCGCTCTCATCGCCCACCACCCGGCCGTCCAGACGTCCTTTGTACGCCACGTCCGCACCCGCCTCACGGCCTCCGCGCTGCCGCTCACCGAGGCCGCTGTACTCTTCCCGAGAGCCGATTGTGTGTCTGGCGCATGCCGGGATTACCTGGCTTTGACGCGGTGCCTCTTTGCCGCCAAGCTGGTCGAGCGAGCCATCCCGTAGTTTGTCGCTCCTGGGACCGAAACCTTCTCAAAGCTCGCTAGCAGCGGCGCTGACGGAGAGGCAGTCTGACTCACTTCACCGCGTCCATAGCTCATGCGGGCGCATCGTGGAGCGCCGGCTCTCCCTTGGAGGAGCTGCTGCATAGCTTCGCGGCCGACGTGGTCCAAGCCATGCAGGCTCTGAAGGAGACAAGCCCCTCTCTAGAGGGTGATCCTGGTGATAATCTTGAATCCCTCATTGCCAGCCTCGATTCGTGTCGCCAGTACTGCGCTGCTTCGGGCCTTTCCTATCCGCTTGGCCGCGCAGAGAGACAGACCAAGGATACACTGTCCTATTTCCATCCAAACCGAGGACTTGACCATGCTGACACAGCCGTCGACGCACTCGCAGAAACCCTGGACGTAGATCTGCCTGCCAACCCACGACTGGAGACCTTCAAGCTAGGCCCACGTCGTGTCCCCCGTCTCTTCGTCGGCTTGTGGCAGCTGTCTTCTCAGGTCTGGGGTTCCGCGTCGGCTGCCCAGCAACAAGACGCTCTCGCCGAGCTAGTTCAAGCTGGGTTCACCGCCGCCGACATGGCAGACCACTATGTAAGCACCGCGGCCTTCCAGGCAACGAGCACCCCCGGAAGAAAATGTTTTCTGCTGACTGATGCAACTAGGGTGACGCAGAGCTCGTCTACGGCGACTTCCGCAAGATGTCACATCCAAGCGTCAGAGAGAGCATCTTCGTCGCCACCAAGTGGTGCGTCTTCAAGCCACTCGGCCATCCCGTCACCACGTCTCTGGTCCTTGCCGCCGTCCAGGAGCGGTGTCGGCGGTTGCGCGGGAGAGCCGACTTACTGCAACTCCACTGGCACGATGTAAGCGCTCCATAACAGACGTCGCGCGACGAAGGTTTCTGACGAGCGACGACGCGCAACAGTACGGGGCGAAAGGATATCTGCAAGTCCTTCATGAGCTGGCCCTCTTAACAGGGAGCCACCCAGAGCTGATCTCGACCGTTGGCCTGTGCAATTTTGACGCGGAGCACACCGAAGAGGTATGCGAATACCTTTTGTCAAAGAACGAAGACGTTGGCGTCGTGTCCAATCAAGTACAGGTGCGCATGAATAAGGCACAGCTACACCTCAGCTACACCTCAGCTACTTACAACCAGCCCAGTTTTCCCTCATCGACTCACGACCCCTGAGGAAAATGACCCATGTCTGTGAAAAGTACAACCTCAAGCTCCTCACTTATGGCTCACTCGTATGTGTGCTCGTGCCTCTCCCTTCGCCCTGTATCCATCGCTGACAACAACTATTGCGCAGTGCGGCGGCTTTCTCTCCGACCAGTGGCTCGGGAAGCCCTCTCCGGAGCCATACTCCGAGGAGAGCCCCCTGACGCCGTCGCAGCGCAAGTACCTCGACGTCATCAACACGTGGGGCACTTGGGCCGAGTTCCAGTCCCTCTTGACCACCCTCTCGCGTATCGCCGAGGAGCATGGAGCTAGCATCGCCAACGTGGCTACCAAATGGGTCCTCCAGCAGCCTGCCGTCGGCGCTGTTCTCGTGGGAACAAGGCTCGGGGTCTCTAGCCGCATTCAGGATAACCTCGGCGTGTTTGGTTGGGAGCTCAGTAGCGAGGACATGTCGACCATCAATGCAGTCGCGCTGGGCAAAGCCGGCGAGAAGACAGACGCCCTGTTTCGGAAGATGGGAGACTGTGGAAGTGAATATAGGGTTGCACACAACTGAAACGCAGTTTCCAACGGCTGAAAAACACTTGGTATTAGTTTAGCATTTGTCACTGTCTCTACTGTCTCTACTCGGCAATAGACAAGCCACTCAAGAAGGAACCTTGACCTTCTTCTTCACCAGCACCAGTCCCGTCGTCTTCTTCACGACGACGGCCCACTTTGGCATATACTGCATCAGCTCGGTCAAGGCTGGAATCTTCGTTGCCTCGTTGGCATCGTCCCACACGCATTTGAGTGTCACCTCAAGTGGGTTGGCTACTCCGCGGGCAAACGTGGAAGACCCAGACGCAGCCGACCTGAGCTCGAGTTCGCCGGGCACAAGGGCTTCCGAATCTTTGACTTCGGGTTTCGCTTGAAAGCCATCGCCTACGCTTGTGCCATCGTCATCATTCAACTGTAGCGTCACATTCCATTGGCCATCCCATGTCCGCCGCCATAGTTGCAAGTGCTGGAAGCCATCCGCGGGCAAGGCTCCAAAGCGGTCATCCCTTTCGCCACCTCCTTCAATTGAAAAGCCGAAAATAGGGTCCGAGACATCGAGGTAACACATTCTCGTATTCAAGGCGGTGATCTGAAGGCTGACAGACCTATTGTCGGAAGGCTTGGTAGCTGTTATCGATATTAGGTTGTCGAGCTTCTCCCCGTCAGCAGGGTCAGGCTGTAGCGAGGATGCGTCGTAGATGCAGTCCACCAAGCCCTTGACATCAGACCGATGGCACTTAATCTTCTGTCCCGCAGCTGCCGGAACGGATGCGACGACGGGTCGGACGAACTCCTCCAGCCCCGTCAGCGCGACCAAGTCGGTCCCCTCGTCGAGATCGATGATCTGCTGGAATTTGAACTTGAATCGATTGTTGATGGAGAAGGGAAAGGCAGCAAGGTTGTATACGAGCGTTACCACGAAGATGAAAAGGAGGAACACGGGAACGTGGTGGGTGACCCTGTGAACAAACGGCACCAGGGGTATCAGCAACAAGATGCTCATAGCGCCGATGTTCATTAGGGGGGTCAACAGGCTGCTTCCATCCGCGGTCGTCATCGCCAGAGACGATGTGGTGGTAAGGGCCAGGTTTCCGAGCAGCATGAGTTGCACGGGTGCAAGAAGCAGCAGCTGCAAGAACCAGGTCCAGGTTGGCAGCCGGCCTGACCAGGCCTGCTCATGCTCGTATGGTGGGTAACTTCTTATGCTGGGCGCCGACGGTGATTCAGCCACAACAGACCGCCGATACGTGCTGGCAAAGGTCGTCGGCGGACTCGAACCGTAGCCCTGTTCACCAGCCCTTAGCGGCGTGCGTTCCGTCGGACTCGCCGCCGCCTCCTCGCCGTCTTCGCGGTCGGCGCCTGCTTCATCGCTGTCACCCTCAGCGGTTGGAGGATTGTCTCCTTCAGGAGCGACGAGGAGGTCTGTATCCTGGCGCGCGTCGTCGTGAAGCTGACGAGCGAATTCGTTCTTGCTGGGGAGCGCAAATTGTTCCAGCAGAGAGATCAGTAGTGACAAGAATACTGCCGTGTGGAAGAATGCTGAGGAGTAGACGCCGCCGATGTGCATGCGGTCCTCGGCGACGGCGGCAAACACCTGGAAGCTCCACGCAATTACGAAGAGCCAGACCAAAACGAAGCCCCGGTGAAAGGCGCTGGGTCGAACAAAGGCCGAGCCGCGCATAATGAGCCAAAGGGTGAAATAGAAGAGCGAAATCATCATCGCCCAGCTGCACAAGCGTCAGCCAAATAGTGGACCTCAGTTCATTCGCGATGGGAAACTTACACAGCGTAGCCACTGCTGTAAACGATGAGCGGGTTGAGCTTTGCGAGCAGATATACTGATGCAACAGTTGAGGCACCGGCAAAGACCAACGCGAAAGGGAATCTGAAGAAACCTCTCCAACCTCCTAAAGCGATTGGGTCGTTGTCATCGTCCAACTCAGATTTGATGTTCCTAGCGAAGAAGTAGTACTTGTCATTCCGTATCAACAAGTACGTCACCACGAGGAGGACCAGCGGCGTGGCAATGAGGAGCGTCAAAGACCATGCAAACAGCCCTCTAAGCGGGAATGCGGCCCAGATCTTGCCGAAACAGTCAAACCAAACGCCCTCAGTCGGCCTGCCATTCTGGACAAGATCCTTTCTTCCGTCGGAGCGAGGGCCGTTGAAGTCGGTGCCAACGGTCTTTGACAGTGCTTCCGTTGATGTCAAGGCTGCCGAGAGCATATGCCAAATACTGTTGATTGAGGTGTGGCGTACGTCGTCATCTTCCGTATGATAGCGTGAGCGAGGCGCGTAAAAGGCGATGTCCAGCCCTCGCTGGCCGAAAATTCCAGAAAACACCTCGTAATCGGTGCTGCTCTTGACGACGCCCCTCTCGAAAGCATTTGCGGCAACAACAGAGCCGAAGGGGTGAGGGGTTGAGCCGTACGCCTCTGCAGTCTCAAGATCTGTCGTACGAAACAGCATGGCACGACCACCCGCCCCAGCTCCTTCGAGATTGACAAAAGTGTGGCAAAACTTGAGCAACGGGCTGTGGACAAATGCGCGGGCACCCAAGAGACCATCCTCTTCGGCATTGTTGAAGAGCAGAACGATTCCGTACTTTGGTTGGCGGCCCTCAGTGGTAAAGTAGCTGAGCAGCTGCAGCATCGAAACACAGGACATGCCGTCATCAGTGGCTCCATAGCCGGTTGACACCCTGGAGATATAGCTTAGCGAAAATTCTGGGCAGGCAAAGAACCTGGCTACGACATACGAATCGAAATGGCAGTTCACAAGAACACCACCTGCACCATGTGAGGCTTTGAGCCCCGCCTCGGATTGCCACCAGTCACCTTCGGGATCTTCCGTGCCATGGATGTACACGTAGAAGTTGCTGCCTTCGAAGTATTGACCGACGCCGCCTGACGCACCTTTCCAGGTGTATGTGACGTTGGATATTCGGTCGTCGAAGATGGTGGCTCCAAGTGGTTTCGCCGTCGGCCTTGGAGCATCACTAACTTGGCCCACTTGGCCGTCCTCGGGGTCCCTCAAACTGCCCTGGGTCAGCGAGACTGGCAGGGCGAAGAAATGCAAGCCATTCGAATCCTGGTACACTGCACGTACCTGTGTGTCCAAGCTGCTCCGTCCAAGATCTGTGTTGTGTACGGCGCCCCGTTGCGAGTAAGAATCTGCTTGGAGCGGTCTATGAGGTACTCGCGAACGCGATCATTCTCATGGCTATTGTATGGATGGTGGGTTCTAGAGATAGTCTGCAGGTCCAGCCATGCCTCCGTCAGGTTAAGCCCTTGACGAAGGGCATTGTCGGCGGGCGCTGCAGGAACTGTTTCGTGGACCCAGAGCAGAGGAACGACGATGGCAAGGTAGATTACGGTGGTCCAGAAGGTGACCGGACCGGGCCGGAACGCGAAGGGGTTGCCGCACTTCATGATGCAGAACGGGCGCTTCGGGCGCAGCTCAAGAGAGAAGCTCGAAGCTCCCGGCGAGGGTTCAAGCAGCGGTTTGAGGAGCTGCAGTGCGCGAGGTGGAGAACGAGTGGAGCCAAGGGTGGTTCTGCAGGATCATGCTGCACGTCCCTCTGGGTCGGAGGCGGCCATGCAATTAGGGATGTACGAGTAAAGGTGGTGAGAAGCGGAGGACCTTGGTGCGCAGCCGCACTTTGACGACGTTGGAGAACGGAAAGAAGGGAGCGGGGATCTGGTGACGCGACAAGCGGCAAGCTCCCAGCCAGCCGAGGGAAGCTAGCGGTACCTAGCTGAGGGCCGAGGTGGGCTAGACCCGACCCGTCGTCACTCCGGGATCCGCAGCGGCCGGAAGGAACCGCATCAGCACCAACGATACGAGTAGAGCTGCCGGCTTGAAGTAGCAATAAAGTCACCGACGATGCGATCCTCGTGTACGGCTGCCAATTTACTCTTTTCTACTACCTAATTAAAAGCAGCAAAGGGGCAGCTACCTATGGTACAGTGCCTGTGCAATTAGTCCGTCGACGCCGTTTCCCTCTTACCTTCAAAGTAAGGGTTGCCTTCACAAAGCCAGCACGGCTCGCACCTCAATCTGTCGTGCTAGCACCGGCTTAAAAAACGTGACAAAAAAGCAGAAACTACAATCGACGCGTAGCAAAACGAAGTCATATCGAGACCGAACGGCCGAGCCGCCTGACGATTCTGCTTCTGTGAGTAGGTTTTGTTGCGGCCACTTCCAGTGACACATCAGTAGTTAGTGGCGCCTTCCGTCTTCATCTCCATCTTCACCTCGGGAGCAGACTAAGCTCCAGTGGTGTCTTCCGTCTTCACCTCCGTCTTCACCTCAGAAGCAGACTAAGCTCCGGGAGGAGGGGGCGGCGGCGGCTGGTTGCTCGGAGGCGGAGGCGGAGGAGCATCGCCTGACGGGGGAGGAGGAGGCGGCGGGCCGCCCGGATAACCGCCGATGCCAGGGGGCGCAGACAGGCCAGCAGGCGGAAGACCAGGAGGCGGCCCTGGCACAGATCCCATGCCGGGCGGGGCTCCCATACCGGGCGGAGCACCCATGCCGGGCGCGCCGCCATAGCCACCGTATCCAGGATAACCAGGATAACCGTTGACGCCGTTGGGAGCTCCGTTAGTTTGCGCATTGTGCCACGGCGCAGCACCAGGAGGGGCGGCGCCAGGTGCCGAGCCGTAGCTCTGGCCGTAGTAACTATCGGGGTGGTTGTCGTGTCCGCGGTTACGGTCGCGGGCCCAAGGGGCCGCGCCTCCAGAGCCTCCGTCGTTAGCATCGTGGTTACGCGAGCGCCACGGGGCAGGTCCGCCAGTGGGGGCGCGCTGCCACGGCTTGGCATCTCCGTTCTCCATACCACCACCGGGACCAGCTTCGATCTGGGCTGGGGCGGCGCCGGATCCTCCACCAAGTTCTTGCATGAGTTGCTACAGATAATGTCAGTTTTGTTCTTCCTCAGCGGCTGTCCTTGTGGGGATGCGACGTACCTCCATCTCACGGTCCACGGCATCTCCTCCGCCGATTCTACCCGCAGCAGGGCGCCCACCGTTGGCATCGTTGCGCCAGCTGGCGCCTCTCTGGCGATCCGGACAGTCGCGAGCCATGTGTCCTGCATTACCGCAGACGCGGCAGATGATGCTGGCAGTGAAGTTCTGTCGCTCGGGGCAATCGTACTTGCGATGCCCAATCTTACCGCAGTTCTGGCAGGCCTGGTTCTCGTCGTCTCGCAGGGTTCCGTTGAGCGCAGCCAGCTCTCTCAGCTGGTTGCGCTTAAGCTCGTTCTGTGCCTCGGGAGTCGAGGCGGCCTGCGTTGACAGCGATTAGTATTTGCATCTCAAGAGCTTGGGGGGCTGTCCTGGGCGTGACTCACCGTCTCAATCACGTTATGAATCAGCTGCTTGGCCTTGTTGATCTTCTCCTCGGTATCGGCCATGATAAGACAGTGAAGATCTTCCTCTTGGTTGCTGGAGTGAGCAGCATCGGAGCGTCCTTTACCCTCCTTGACGGAGCCCTTGCCACGAATGGCAATCTTGGCGCCGGAATCCTGTTCCATCTTCTTCAGGGTATTGCCACGGGGACCGATAAGTAAACCGACTTGAGCTAGGTGTTAGTATCTGCAGAACTGTCGTGGTCAAGAGGTTAAACAGCGGGATGAAGGAGGGGCTAAAGGTCGACCACAGATCAGGCAAATCGCGACGCCGCGGTGAAGCGGCGACGAACCTGACCAAACGTGTACAAGGACGACCAAACAGCTTGGATAGGCACGCAAATGATGAGCGAGGGCAGGACAGGTGTTGAGAAAGCAAAGAGCGCAAAAACGAGAAATGAGATGAAGGTTTGTTCGGGGAGGGAGGGTTAGCAATCATACTGAAGTTAATCTCCGGATAGTCATTAACGGGCACGTAGACCTTCTCCTGGGTCTTGGTCGGTCGCCGATAGTCTTGCGGCGGGTGGTAGTTTGGAATAGTCTTCATGGCCTTCTCGATGAGCTTGTGACGCTCGTCCTCGAGGCGCTTACGGTATCGATACTCGCGAGTGTTGATACGTCGACCGTGGTTGTCGTACTGTGGTGCGGGCGAAGGGGATCTGAGGGAACAACAAGGGTCAGCATCTTACAAGTTGGCCAGAACCGGGAGAGTAAGCGTTACGCACCTGTCGCCGTCTGCTGGAACGACATCGTCGATGCGCAGCTTCTGGCTGATTTCCTCGATGCGGAGGTGGAGCGTGTACGCCTCGAGCTGCTCGCTGGTCATGTTGGACATGATGGCCGTGGGCAGGCCCATGAGGCCTGCAGCCTTGTTCTCCGACGCGTCACCCCATCGGTTGCGCTTCTTTCGCTGGCGGGGGCCGTCGGCGACGCTGCGCGGCTCGGGGTCGCGGCCACGCTTGAGCTCGGCGATGTGGTCGATGCCATCCTCCTCGGGCTCGCCGGCGAAGCGCCGTTTGCCCAACGGGATGTTGTTCGAGCCCGTGATGCCCTGGTTTCGCCAAGCCATCTTGCCGGTCCTGTTCGTTCCGGGGGAGGTGTTGCGCAGGGTGGTGGGGGAAGATGCCGGATAGGAGGCACGGCAAGGTTGCGTGTCGAGGATGCGCAAGGGAAAACGCCGCCTTGCAGCGCTGCGAAGGCGACATTTCAAGATTCTGAGGCGCCGCCGGAAATCGGGTTAGTCCGTATTCCGGGGTGCGCTGATAATTGTGGGGATCCTGTCTGGATGTGTTGGTGTGCTGGCCAAATATGGAAAGTATGGTTACTCGTGAGTACTTCTAATATTCAGAAAAGCCCACTGTCAGTCTGTACTCAAAAGTACTGGACATTCCGTATGGACTGTATGAACTTGATGTGCACGCCAGACATCGCGGAGTCCTCGTTGCATGTTGCATCCATTGCCTGACTGTCAACTTGTGCATCAGCGGCCGATCCAATCAGGCCATCTTCTGTCTGAGAATGCACCAAGGGGAGGCAACGGGGAAGCCACCGAAAATACCTACTTCGTACTGGATGTAGGGAAGGAAATGCTGTGTTGACTGGTCATCCACCTGGGCGCCCAGGTTAGCCCATCTCACCACACAGGCTTCTGGCTGTCTGCATGGCGAATCGGATTGATCTGCTTATCACCTCACTATAGACGGTATCTAAAGCCCACGGTCTTCCAGTCCGTTACATCCTCATAGTCCTCAGGCGCCAGCTGGACCTCGGTCACGGCGTCTGCCACGCCTCTGCCGTCGAGCGCTGTAGGCACCTTGCCGTCCGCCATCGCGCCGGCCGTGCCCGCGTTCCCCTCGAAACCCTCCAGTCTGGTGCGCCTCGCGTTGGTCCACTGCAGGTAGAGCCTCAGGGAGACGGCGAGAACAATCACGAGGGCGTAGCAGATCATGATGGCCTGGAACGCGGTCGCGTAGGTCGGCGCCTCGTCCTTGCGGAACAGCTGCGGGCCCGCGATGTTGCCCGTGCAGTAGGCGACGAAGACCATGGCCGTGATGGTCATCTTCTTGGTGACGCCGCGGTAGTTGGACTGCACGAGAGACATGGTGAGGGGCATGGCGGCCGGGCCGGTGGAGAGCAGGAAGTAGGCGAAGAGCTGGACGCCGTGCGGAACGCGGTCACGGGCGTAGATGACGGCGGCACCAACGACGCACGGCAGGACGACGACAACTATGAGCAGGCAGTTGAGCGTGCGGAAGCGGCCCGAAAGGTGGCCGGTGCCGTAGATGACGCTGGCGGTGATGATCGAGTAGGGGATGTTGATGAGCGTCGACTGCAGGTTGGTGAAGCCAAAGGACTGTACAACGATGTTGGAGAAGCTCTGCGTGCTGCCGTTGGGTATCTGAGACGACAGGGTGATGCAGAAGATGAGCCACGTCTTGGGGTCGGCGAGGCACTCGACAACCTGCTCCCACTTCCAGCGCGAGTTCTCCGTGCTGCCCGTGCCAGCGATGACGACGCGGTCGGCCGCGATCTGCCGCTCCTCGGGCGTGAGGAACTTGGCCTTGGAGATGCTGTCGGGGAGGAACAAGAACATGGGGATGGACCAGAGGAAGGTCGCGACCCCGAGGACTATGTACATCCAGCGCCACGGGTGCACGTTGTCCTGGATGTGGCCGATGCCGAAGGCGAGCAGGCTGGAGACGATGCCCCCGACCGAGTTGCCGGCGAACCAGATGCCGACGCGAGTGGGCATCTCGTCGCGCGTGTACCACGTCGACGTCAGGAACATGAAGCCGGGCGTGATGGTCGCCTCGGCCACGCCGAGGAGGAAGCGCACCGTCATGAGGCCGCCGAAGCTGCTGCAGGCCGCCGTCAGGGCCACGACGGTGCCCCAGAAGACGGTGTTGGCCGCCAGGTACTTGCCCGTGGGCAGGCGGGCGATGAGAATGGTGGTTGGGTATTCCCAGACGAGATATCCAAAGTAGAATATGCTGCCCACCCAGCTGTACTGCTGTCCCTCGAGATGCTGTGCGATGACATGAGCTTCCTTACTCTTACTTGAAAGGAGCAAAGATTCATGGATGTCGACCACTTACGTTGTCCTTCTGCAGGCCGAACACGGCGGCGCTGGAGAGGATGATCTTGTCCATGAAGTTGAGCATGTACGTGACAAAGAGAAGGGGGATGATGGCACGGTCGATCTTCTTGAGCACGCGGCGCGCCATGCCGGAATCCGGAGCGGCATCAGGAGCCGTGTCAAGACGGGCCAGCTCGGCGGAGGAACGAGGTTGTGCCATGTTGCGGCGGCTGAGCAGCGGTTCAGTCTCTTCAAGACGAGGAGGCTCGCCAACGAGAGTTGAGCGGTCGCCTTGAGGGGGGGAGCCCATCACTCATATGTAGAGGCACCGCCGGGCAGTTGATAAGTCGTGGCGTCGGCGCACCCCCCGGCCAGACACGGACTCACAACGCGCGCTGGTCTGTCCCGATGTCAATCCCCCCTCACGAGACAAGGCTGCCCCAGTCTTATCGTGCAGGCAGACACCGGCGACTGCCGGCGGGTAGTGACCGTCGTCCGGCTGGCAGCGACACGCCACAAGCTGCAAGCCTCTCTGATTGCTTACCCAGTTTGAACAGGCTCATCCCTGCTTCCCCGGGTGGTGCTGCGTGGGGGAGCATCTCCGGGTCCACCGCTGAGCGAGAGGCACGGAGACGACACGCCGCGGACGACGGCCGAGCGGCGAGCCGTGATAAATGACAAGCATGTCATTCGCAGTCCGACGCGCCAACTGTGGGGGTTGGTGTGTGGTGGATCGGCGAACTTCTTGCCCGTACCAGCGGCGACGAACCGAGACCGCGGGGGACCGCTAAACGTGACTCCGCCTCCGACCCTTTCAAGCAACAACGGCCGGTGAAATGAGGAGATTCATGCAATGTTGGCCAATGGCCTCAAGTCGGCATCCACCGATGAGCGCGTGCTCCGTGGTGCCTCGAGGCGGAGATGGCCCTCCGCGACCGGCCGTCACGGCCCCGTAAGACCAGGTGAAGCGGCTTACACCGCGCGCCTTATCAAGAAGACTTCCTTCTCACACCTCGCGATAAATTTGGCAGCTCCCACTAGCACGGCACCTTCCGGGCATTGTTCAAGGCACTCAAGCCTCCAGCTTCTTTCCCTCCCGCCCGGCAAGATCGCATGATGGACGGCCTCGCCATTTCCCCCTTCATCGCCGCCCTCCCCAAGGTCGAGCTGCACATCCACATCGAGGGCACGCTGCAGCCCGCGCTGCGCTGGAAGCTTGCGCAACGCAACAATGTCCCCCTCAAGTTCAAGGACCAGACGTACAACACCTACGAGGAGCTGCTCGAGTCGTACCGGGTCACTTACAACCACCGCCCGGAGCTCGGCGGCCGCAAGGACGTGCCGACCTTCCTCGAGGCCTACTTCGCCGGCTGCGAGGTCCTTCTCCATGAAGACGACTTCTACGACTTGGCAATGGCCTACCTCGAGCGGTGCCAGGCCATGAATGTACGCTACGTGGAACCTTTCTTCGACATCCAGGCGCACACGCGGAGGGGCGTCGCCGCCGAGCACGTCCTCAACGGCTACCTGCGGGCGCAGCGCGACGGCGCCGCCCGCTACGGCGTGCGCTCCAACTGGATCTTCTGCTTCCTCCGCGATGAGCCCGTCAAGGAGGGCGAAGCTGCGTACCAGACGGCGCTCCCTTGGGCGCGGCATCGCGATGGCAGCGGCAAGGGCCTCTTCCACGCCGTCGGCCTCGCGAGCAACGCCTTCGAGCGGCCGCCCAACCTCTTCCAGGCGGCATTCGCGCGCGCCAGAGCCGATGGTCTGCACACGACGACGCACTGCGACTTTGGGCAAAAGGACACGCACGAGCACGTCCGGCAGGCCATCTTCGACGTGGGCGTCGAGCGCATCGACCACGGACTCGACGTGCTGGACCGCGAGGAGCTCGTCGCCGGCCTCAACGAGCGGGGCATCGGCCTGACGCTGTGCCCGCACGCATACCATCGCCGGACCGCGACCGACGTGCTCTTCCCGAAGCTGCGCGCGCTGCTGGACCGCGGCGTCACCTTCTGCATCAACAGCGATGACCCCGTCTACATGCACGACGTGTGGATCGACGGCAACATGCAGAAGGCGTACCACTATGCCAACCTGTCCAAGGCGGAGATGGTCGGCCTGGCCAGAAACGCCGTGGACATGTGTTGGGCCGATGAAAGCGTCAAGAAGGAGATTTATGCCGAGCTAGATGCCGTTGACGTGAGTTGACGGTAGTGGAGATATGGCTCGACTTTGTGTGACGGGGGATTTGGCTCGCATACCTATGTATCTTGGGATGGCCGCGAAGAACGGACGACTTACGGAGTACAGCTGACCGGGTTTGAATCCTGAACACTCAATGTCTTTCTTTGCGGGTTGAGGAGTACGAACAGGAGGCACGGTGAAGCACAACGGAGCAGAAGGGCTACCAGGACATGATCCGTCTGGAGCTCAATCGAATCCTCACGAGATACAGCCAGCAGACTCGTTCTGAACCTCGGTGAAGAAGCTATCGGTACATGGATTTATATCCAATGCAAGACAGCGACATCTGGATCCAACCCACGCAGAACCGCACTCCTAGCCTGTGGTTGAACGTCACTCCTAGCCTGTGGTTGAACGTGTTTTATATAGAGAGCGCATTCACAGTTGCAGTCTTGCCTTCAAATCTTTGGCCGCACTATCTTGCTCATGTTGTATGGCATGTGACTACGATGGATACGGGTGTTCGGTTGCCAAAGATGAACCCTGCTGATGCTTGCAGAGCCTGCATGAACATTGGTCGAAAGGGAAGCGTAGCTGCAGCCGCCCGCTTTCGGACAATGGAACAATGACCATTCTACGCACCCATCATCCTGTAAGCAACAGCACCTGTCGACTTTACGTGGAGACTCATCCTCCTTGTAAGCTTTCCTCTGTTCCGCGCTGGGAAAGGACATTGCGCACTCGGAACTCTGAAGGGTGGGTTTTCAGCTGTACATGCGTCCTGACCGAGTTCACGGAGCTCGTATACATTTCTTCCAAACGCAGTCACGAACTCCTACTCCGTAGCCGCCATTCAATGGCTGAGCAGCCGCCCGGACAGCGAATCACAGCGCCGAAGGGGCTAGTTACCGGGGGGGCGCATACCCGATAGCGCCAAAGTCCACCTCCACCTGCAGCAGGCGTAAAGCAGTATGCATTAATAGGTCGGCAATGGAAGCTATGGGCTTTGTGCGGGGGAGGAGTAAGCTGTCTCCTCTAGGAAGTTGCTCTACGGCGTGCGTTTCGTGCTACGTATGGCGCGCTTTGCTCCCCGGCTGAGGACGAACTGCCTGCTTCGAGGTTGAAATCCAACTGTAACGAACATCTCTCCTTCTGTTACATCATCGACTTCAATCCGTGTCTAAACTGGATCAGCAGAGGCACTGCCGACTCCACACCAGTGGTAGGCGTGACAATTGGAAGCTCCCTCCCTGCCGCATCATGGGCTTCTTCACCCGCGGCAGCTCCGACAAGGCAGCCAAGCGCCAGCAACGGCTCTCTCCGACGGATTCCCCCAAAGTCTTGTCCTCGCCGCCAGACTCGCCCCCTCGTCTTCCAGCGCGTTCTCTGACAGCGGCTGGCCCAGCAAGTGCTCAGTACTCGAATACGTACGTTGCGGTCTCCCGGCCGCAAGTCGGTGCGGCCCCACCGGCTCCGGGCACGGCTTCGGGCCCGGCTTCGGGCCCACAGTATCAACCCGCCGTCGTTGTAAACAACCACCATCAGCACTATTACATTGGAGCCTGCCAGCTACAATGTTGTCGGTCGCACCACACTGGCCGGGGAGAGGCTCCAGGGCTGGCACAGTTGACGGGCCCCGGGGGCGGCCGTGATGAAGGCAACAACGCGCCGCTCCGCGGCCCAACGGGTACCTTGTACCACGAAATATGCACTCAGTTCGACGATATCATGACCCTTATCGACTGTGAACGATGTATGGGCAACGAAAAGTGTCTGTTCACGTGGCGGCCCGCGCCGCAGTCTTTGCAATCTTATCCAAATCCCTCGGCTTCGCCTTGTCCAGACAACCAGCCGGCCGCTTCGGATCGTCCACGGGGGGCCAAAAGCGGCGGCCACAGCAGCAAGAAAGCACCCAGCTCCGGTAAACGCCTCCCGGGACATACCCATCCTCGAAAGCGGCAAAGGACCGACGTCCGCACGGGGGGCTTCAACAACTACTTCACCAAGGTTGATCTCTACGCAAACTCGAGACTGCCCCCGAACCTGCCTCCTCTTGTCTTGTACGCTCTCCATTTCCTCCTCCTTGCCCTGTGCCGTCCTGATCCAGGCATTAAAAGACCACTGGGAATGCTAATACGAAGTGATGTTCAGGCACATGCCGACCTGGCCTCTCCTCTGCCTTGCTGCCCGGCACTCGCAACGCGTCTACTCCACGCCGACGGGTCCCGAACGCCACACACACGTTCCCTCGGGTTGGTTCAGCGGCTCCAAGGCCATGACCATCAAGTCCGTCGCCGTCGACCAAGCCAGGACCATCGTCTTCGCCATCCGCGGCACCGCCTCCTTCATGGACTGGGCTGTCAACCTGCGCTCCGAGCCCACGCCGCCCGCGCGCTTCCTCGACGACGAGGGGAACGCCTGCCACGCCGGCTTCCTGTCCGTCGCGCGCAGCATGGTCCTCCCCGTCGCGCGCCGTCTGCGCGAGATGCTCCGTGAGGATCCCGGCCGCGCTGCCTCCAGCCTCCTCATCACGGGCCACTCGGCCGGCGGTGCCGTGGCCGCGCTGCTGTACATGCACATGCTGTCCGTGAGCCCTGCGGCTGCGAGTGAGCTCAACGCTCTGACTGGCCGCTTCAAGAGGGTTCACTGTGTGACATTTGGCGCACCTCCTGTGAGCCTGCTGCCTCTCATAAAGCCCCGTCGACCGGAGCTGCGCAAGAGCTTGTTCCTGAGCTTCGTCAATGAGGGCGATCCCGTGGTGCTTGCCGACAAGGCCTACGTCAAGAGCTTCCTCGAGCTTCTTGCCAGTCCTGCTCCCCCACGAGCGACAGCCTTATCACCAAAATCGCACCCAAAGCCTCGCCAAAAGCCTCCGGGGTTCGTAAAGGGCGGTACCCAGGCCGCCCCTGTGACTTGGCCTGTCCCCGCCACGACTCTGCGCAACGCAGGCCGCATCGTCGTTCTTCGCGTCGGCTCTCCTCGCGCCCTGCATGTAAATCGCAGGACCGTCAAGCAGCGCCTCAAAGAAGCCGTTGTGGCGGCAACGTGCCGCGAGGACCAGCTTCAAGACGTCGTCTGGGGCGACCCCGTGTGCCACCTCATGAGCCTGTACGCTGCCAGGATCGAGGTTCTTGCTGTGGGTGCTGTGACGGCTAAGAGGCGACGGGACCATGCTTGACTACTTTCTCATCAGGCGCGGCGCCCTCCAGTCCGGAAATGATCTGGCAGCCATCTTGGGCGATGACTGAGCTCGTCCTGAAGGCTGATGAGATGAGACACCCGTGGCAAGACGCACGTTGACCGAAAGTCGTGCTTAATAAGGCAGAAGGTTAAGTGTCCAGGTTTGATAATAGCAGAGCGGCTGCCATTCATATCACTCTGCGTGAAAGTGGTGTAAGGCGGGCGGTCAGGAGATTATTTTCAAGAGATGCCTTTGAGTCCCGAGCATGCCTTGTGCCAAATGCAACATGCCGTACCTCAAAGTTGTCGGCACGCCATCTGCATTCCGGATCGCGTAGTATCTAATGTTCTCTCGGTGGTATTCTTCTAGAATTTATTTCAATTCTGCGATCTAAATTGCTATCTTTGCGAGATGCAGCGCACATGGGAATCGCCGACCAGCTCATCGCGTGGTCGGCCACTTCGCCGTCTTCAAGGCTTCCCGGTCCATCCAGTCTTGTAGTCCTGTTTTACAAAACTCCTGCGTCGCCGTTGCAATCCAAAACAAACTCCATGCCCCTCGCCGGTCGTTGGGTAGGATATCCGCACGAGGTAACGTTATAACAAAAAAAACAAAAGGGCAAATAAAACAAAAACCCACTCGCTAAGCCCAATTTTTTTGCCCGGCTAGATAACGCTGCTTTGTCTGCTCAGCACTGCTGATTCAAGAGGGAAAGCATCGTCTTCGATCGCGCCCGCTACCTTGATCAGGTCGTAGCCAATGTCCGAGCTGATTCTCCTGAACAAAGAAAAGAAAACCAAAGAAGGAGGTAAAAGTACAAAGCAGAAGCGATCTTCTCATGCTTTAATGCACCTGTCGTGAAAGTGCTCGTGATGTAGTCCAAGTGGTTTAATGACGCGCGAACTTCCTCATCTCATGGCCCCAAAGTCCATGTCGCCACTCATGGGATTCACCTGCATCATGGACGAATTGCCATCCGGGTTGGTCCTTAGCATCCCGTGAAACTCGCCCACATGGTGCAACTGTGAGGATGCTTGTGGCATGTGGAAACTGTTTTGTCTTGGGGGCGGCTGACGGAAATTCATGGGATGTGACGGCGTGGCCATGCCCTGCGATCGCATATTCTGCGGAGGCAGCCCATTCGCGTGTTGCGACATGCCGTCGTGGGCGCCAGGATTTGAATGTTGGTGCTGTCCTTGGGATGTATTCATCGAGCTTGACTGAGAAGAGTCCAGCGGGCTCATGACCATTTCCGACATCGCGCTGCAGCCAAATCCGTTCATCCCGTGGGCATAATCCATGCCTGGGGACATGATGGCCGGGGAGTTGACGAATGACGCATTCATGTCTGACTGACCTGGCTGTGGCATAGAGGGCGACGCGTGAGAATTGTTGGAATTTGTGGCTGACTCCGGAGTGGCTCCGTTCATTTCCATGCTGTACTTCTTGTCGTAGTCCTCCACGGAGAATTTCCTGTCATAGTCGGCGCCCATGGGCATGTGCATCTGACTGGGAGGTTGAGCCATGCCTGCGTTGCCAAATCCGTCGAAAATGTCGATATTGGCTAGGTTGGCATTTTCGGGCGGGTTCTGAAGCATGGGATTGGCGACCCGGGGAAGAACCTCGCTCATCTTGTTCAAGAGCAACGGCAGGAAGCGATGGTCGCCGTTCCGGGACATGGCAACCATGGAGATGATCTGGTTCAGGTGTTCACGAGGGCCGACGGCGAACGGATCGCGCGACGGGGCTTGCATGGAAAGGAATTCCGTCATTGAGGAAGTCATCTCCACCAGTTTTTCGATCTGGTACACGTCAGTGGACCGCTCAGGTGATTTGCCAGTGTAAAACTTACCAAACCCGGACCAAGGAGGTCGATTTGCACGGGGAACTGTGAAGCCATGTTGACAACGAGCTCGCGGGCCATGTGCATGGGATACTGGAACGACATGGAGTCATCTCCACCGCCGTTGGCGACACCGCTGGTCAGCTGCCACACGGTGTTCTTCAGCCACTGCTGATTCGTGTGAACGTCGTTGAAGTTGGCATCCTGGCAGATGTACGACCGAACGAGGTCATTGAGCTGCTTCTGCAGGCCGCTGAGATATTGCGATGACAGGTGACCCTTGGTCTTGTTCCACGTCGCGACGAAGGAGTCATCGAAAGGCCGATACAGATTCACGAGGAGGATGAAGCTGTTCAGTTGATGGGTTTGCTGATCATTTGGATCGTCGCCGAGAGTAGGCAAGTTGATTGTGGCTTGGAGCGAAACGGGACGCTGGCGTTGAATAGCGTATGCACTGGACGGGAGGTGTCTTGTTAGACCTAGCGATTCTCGGCAGAGCAACATCTGACTTACCGTTCAGTTACGAAGAAGAGCCAGAACAGACGGCGGCGGCGGGCAGATTCGGCGGCATCGAACTGCATGTAATATTCCTCCTTGTTCATCCCGATCATGTGAATCATCGTCGTAGCCTCGCGAAGGTAATACCAGGCCTTTTCGTGCATCTCCTGGCCATAGAAGCAGCCAAAGATGAAGAAGTTTGTGGCCAGGGCGTTGAGGGTGATGGAGTCCAGGTATTCGTAGCCCTTGCGGACACGCAGCGTCTCCTCGAGAAGCAGCTGGCTGGAGATGATGTTGGCGCCAGGCACCATGTCGAGGTTGTAGGGGTCGCCTGGCGGCATGGACATGCCTGGCTGGAGCATGATGAAGGCGCAGAGCGACGTCATGAGGCAGTAGGCGTCACGGTTCTGCTCCATGTACAGGACCTGCTGCTCAAACTGTCGGCGGTCGAGGATGGGTGCCTGAGGGTACATGTTGTCGAAGAAGAACTGAGCGCACTCCTTGACGAGCTCGCTCGTCAGGAGGCCCGGTGTAGGTCCCATGCTGGGGCTCGCGGGAGGGCAGGGGATGCCGTTCATTCTGTTTTGGACCTTGGCAGAGAGGCTGGTCTGCCGCTGCGTCTCCCTCAGCTCGCTGATGACCTTGGCTCGCGAGCCCTTGGGGCCCTTCTTCTGGGGAATGGCATTGTAGGTGCACGAGAGCTGGGCGGAGGAGCAGTTTCGGCACGGGTTGACGCCGTCGCACTTGACTTTGCGACGATGGCAGGCGTCGCAGGCCCTCTTGATGGCCTGCGTCATGATGGGCGGATGGTGAGGGCCGAAGGACGAGTCGACGGAATTCCTGGCGGCCTCTCGTGTCGGTGCGCACGGTCGCCAGTCACTATGCCGCTGGAGGGCTGAACCGACGACTGGCTAGCGAGGGCGAGAAAACTTATCGAGCGGCCGTTTATCGATACCGCCTCGAAACGAAAGTTTGGACGGGTCCCAAGGTTTGGGGAGAATGCGGGGAGGTTGCAAGAGTTAGACTCTCTGGCGCAGGCTCGCGTGGCCTGGAAGCAGGGAGAGAAGACGGGGAAGATGCGTGCGTCTGCAAACGTGCAGGCGTTATTCGGCCCTTTCCAAGCGGGCCCAAAACGCGGGGGATCCGAGGCTTCGTCGGGGCAGTCCGGGGACAAACGGCGGCCGTAGGACGAGAAGACGGGCGCAGGAGGCGGCGATGTCGTGAAGCGATGCTGCGCTGGGCGAGCAGAGGGCGACGATGGAGCCCGGCAGTCGTTGCAATCTGCCGTCGGTCGCTGGCAGAGGCTTCGGGGGTGGATGGGGATGGAGGAGACGAGAGGGCGAGGACTGGAGAGCAAGGAGTGGGCGCGGGTGGGTTTTCTTCCAGCATGGGGGGCCGGGGGAGAGGGCAGGGGCGCTGGGGTGCTGGGGGGGAGGAGGGATCGAGTTTGCAAGCCCGTGCCCAGGGAGGAATGCGCAGAGTGAGCACGCAGCGGCGCGCTAGGAGAGGCGGCGCCCCAGCAAGGCCTGCCCAGACGCCCAGCCCGCTTGGCCACGAGAGATTAGCCCGGGCGCCGTGCGGCATCGTGAGTGGACGGGCGGGCGAGTGGGAAGCGAGCGGGCGCCCCTGCGACGCATCCAATTGGGCTGCGGGTGCGGTGATGTGGAGGTGGGATGGGCGGTGGTGGGCGCAGCGCGAGACACACTGTGCGGTGCGATACTGGACGGTGCATTGAGAGCTTTAACACACTGTCCAATTCACGAAACTTGTCCGCAAAAATACAGTGCATTTCAGCAGCTGTCTCCCAATACCCTAACAGCGGTCCCGCCGGCGAGCCCGGCCAGCTCAGCTCGCCGCGCGCGACGACACGCCCACGCAGCCCGACACCCCTACGAGCACACGAGCATTACCGCCCCGTCGCACGAAAGGGCGCCCGTCCTCTTAATAAGCCCACCGAGTCTCGCCCGCGGACCGCCGCTGCTCGTATTACGAGTTACGCGCACTGTATTTCGTACGATGGGGACCAGGGGCATTCCCACCCCCCTTGGCGTCAGGCTCTGCCCCGACCTGATGATCAGGAACGCATTGAGGCAGCGATGACCAGGGAAATCTTGCCGTGCGACCGCGACAGTAATACATGCGATCCTGCTCGCTGCGGCCTGCAGACCATATGAGGTTCCTGCTTCGCTCGGCCCGCCCCATTCAAGGACTGCCCTCGAACGATGAAATACTCGTATGTATCGAGGCGAGAGCGCAGGTCGGCCAGCGGCGACGACACCACCAGCGCGTACGCCACTAACGCCCGTCCGCCACGGCTATCCCTACCTGGGACATCGGCGTCTTGTACCAGGCTCGAACGGCCTGCGTTGACAGCCAATGCGCTTGACGGCCGCAATTTTCTCGGCGCTTGATGCAGCGACGGCGACCACTTCTACGATGCCGTTTGTTGTCGGCGTTGGAATGCCCGCCGTCTGGCTTCTAGAAATAATGGACAGAGATCAATGGGACCTTGGATCTGGACGAATGCTCCGTACCTACCTAGGATGCTATGTAGGCATAACGGATTGCTGGGCCTATATCTTCCCCCGCTGATCACCTGCGGCCTCGATGCGTCGCAGCAAGGCCGGCAATGGTGAATCCGCGGGCACGGCAGAGCACACGTGCGACACTCCACAGGGGCCGAGAATAGGATGCCTGTGACGGGAAATGTCACCCTGGTGCGACTATTGCCAGCCTCTCCAGGCCAGTAACTTTGCTAGGACGGCAGCCAACCTGCTGACGACGGCCAGACGGTGTTTAGGGGGCGACGGGCGGCCGAGACGATGTCAAAGCCGCGCCTTGTTTGTTGCTCGCGCGAGAGCGTACCTACGAGCAGATCACGTCGGCGAGAACTATCTAGCACTATCCCATTCTCCCCCCTATCCCCTTCAGCCGCTTTGCTCTGCGTCCGTGTCCTAATATTCGTGCAAGTATTGAAGCCGTCCCGTCCCTGCGCGTCACGGCCGACAGGACCAGCCCGATGCGGCGCCGCCACTCATCACCCCCCATCACCGTGTACTCGTATGCACTGCGGCGTGCGGGTACCGAGGCCTGGGAGTATTTGCTCCAGGATGACTTCGTAGCGCTCCTTTTCATGCACGGCGACTGCCACGCCGTCCTGCATTGACCGTCAAAAGCATGACCCCCCCGCTGGCCGACTGGTCGCGCTGGGCCCGTGTCCTCTTCCGTGGCCGTTTATGAGGCCCTTCCCGTCCGCCGCACAATTTGCGGCTGCAGCAGGTTGCGCCTCGTCCTATTGCCGCTGAGAAAAAGAAACTCGGGACATGAATCCTCGCACGACCTCGCGCAATGAAGTCGCCAAAGGCGCAACTAATAGGCTCTCTGCAGGACGCAGCCGTGGTGGTCGGGCCCTCGCTCCACTCGCCTCGTCACAATGCGGAGGGAGGCGCCGGCTCCCCCTCTCCTCCGCAAAGAGGCTGGCCTTAGCCTGCAGCATCGGTCCGAAAAGGCGACAGCGCATCCATTCCTGCAAGGCTGCGAAGGACCGGCCGTGGCGGCCAACCGCGAGACGGCAGGTTTGCCAAATACGCGAACCGATTGCTCCTCGCTTCTACGGACCAATCTTGCGCTCGTGTCCTGCGGCGAGCCATGGCCCAGTCCCGTCGCTCGCGGATGTGCGTCTGGGTGCAGACGGTTTGCTGGGCGGTGAAACGGCCGCCCAGCGGCCCGTTACAGGGGCGACTTCGGCGATGCCGACGCTGCGGATGGGGTTTCGAGCGCTGGGTCAGGTGATTTGAGCGACAGAGTCATCGTCGTGTAAGCACGTATCAGGCGTGGGCGAAGGCTCGGTGAACCCATTTGATGACGCAAAGGCATCGGCTCTGCGACATTGAAAGATGTGGCGAGAAGCCCGAGAAAGACGTAGACGTGCAGCCGATCAGCATCGACGCCGGACGATGGTTGAATCCGCAGTCCCGATGCGCCGGGAACACTCACGACCACCACGTACGAAGTACTGGCCGCCGATGCCTCTGCCAGCGAGGCTTATGGGCACCCTCCAGGGCAAGGATCGCTCGGGGCGTGGTTCTTGTTCACGGAGCGAGTGCCCAGCGGCTGGCTGAGCAGCAACCTGAAGCAGGTACTCCGTACATACCGCTACCTAGGTATGGCCGAGGCGCAAATACTCGAGCGAAAGGTCTTCCTGCCAACGCAGCTGTCATCGGGTTTGCGCCCACTTTCCGTAGCAATTGCTCAAGCTGAGGCAGACAGACGCCGCAGCCAGTCCACCAGGCGGTGAGAAGCTTCCATCACGGTGCATCACGGCTCCATGCGCCACGTTGCCGCAGGCTGACGCGCAACATCTGAACTATCCGCCTCGCGCGCGCAGCAACTTTGCCACAATGTTGCTTTCTGGAGCCCCAGAAGTGCCAGTGCCCTGGGGCCGCGGGTATCGCCAGGCTTTTTTTTTAGAAGGCGTCTGGAATCGCGACTGCAAGGGCGAGACGTCTCATATCTCACCCCGGTGAGACCCAGCTGATCTCGACTTGTCTCACGCCGGAATGAACGTGAGCAAGCCCCGTCCACGTCCAATATTCCCCAGGGCGTCTTCCGTCCGTGTCGCGCGGTCGAGCGGTAGCGATGCGGGCCCGGCCGGAGACAGCCGACGACGCGGCAAACGAACGTCGGCCGCGCCTTGTGGGGCCGTCCATGCGCCGGCGCTTCGTGCATGCGGCCCACAGACGGCGGTGCTTTCGTGTCTGTTAGCGTGTGTACTCTACGTCGAGGCTCCAGAGTATTACTCTGCGAGTTTTCATAGCCGTCCTTGGCGGTTGGTGGATAATCAATTGACCTCTTGCGTAGGTGCTCGTAGGCAGCAGCGGCTCTTATTCAGAGCCGGCCCCATTAAAGTTGAACAATCCCTGCAGCGTCGGGATATCATCCCACCACTGTCGTTCATGTTTGCCACTTCTTTCCTCGCACTCTCAACATCATGCGTCTCTTGCAGCAATGGCAATCATCTGAGGGCAGCATGCCCGTGCGGTCTTCGTGCAGGCTCAAAGAGCTCGGTGCCCTTCCCATGGAACATTGAATGAAGAGTGGCCACGGCACTTGATCTCGGAGCTTCTGAATACGTTCAATACTCACAACGGCTGCAAAATGTGGAATGGATAATACGCAAGCGCTTTGCCACGCTTAATAGCGGGCAGAGCTTGCATATCTGGGAGCCGGGCATGGAACTTACGACATCGGGATATGACCCCAAAGCAATGAACCCTGCCTTCTATGTTGCATTACTTGCATATACCAGGATGCAAAGGTTCTGCCACGGCATGACTGATCACAATGACTTTGCATTTTAAGCCTGCTCATACTCGTAGAAGGCTTATCTTTCAAATGTTCGGTGCCTACTAATACTCCGTACTGAGAGGGTCGCCAAGGCACATCCCTGTTCACTGTCACCATTCCGTGTTCCCAGCGCCAGCTCATCCGCCACATGCCGCCACGAAGAGAGGGGGTAGACAGGTAGGGAGGGCGTGGTGCCAGACTCTTCCAGAGCATAATTCCGTGCTTGCACAAAACCAACGGGGAATCGAATTCGAAAGCTCCACCCCGGTGAAAATCGTGGCGCGTAGTCGTCCGGTAGGATGGTAGGCAGTCGGATCGCCATCCGTGGAACACGAGCCCGAGCAACATGGCCCATTTAACTCTTGGTGGCGCCGATGAAGGATCGTTGTCGATGCTGTAACACGTGCCACTCCCGCGCTCTGTTGATACTGGTCGAACGGGAATGTAGTGGCAAAAGCGCATACGGATCGAATGAGCGCATATCTCGTCGGGGCGAATCCGACTCGCCAAGTGACGACGCGCCAGCACTCACACGACACGCAGTTAAAGTTCATCGTGCGGAGCCAAGCTTTATGCCGCATGCTGACGTGGCATTGACGGAAAATAAAAGGCGATCACTTCAGAAGCCCGATCGTGTACCTTTCTTGCGCGGAAGGCAGCCGAGCCGGGACGCCCGGCATGACGGGGAGTTCATTTGACGGGAACAAGCCGGGTCAAGCTAGCGAAAGCCAGGCAAGAGCCCATCCTGGAGCGTTTTGAAAGAATTATGCCGTCAAAGTCCTACCGCTATCTGCCATTTACAGTATACTCTTCTGGCTTCCATGTTCGAGTCCCCTACGTCACAAGCAGACGTCTTGAAATGTGTCACGGCAGCACGCATCATTTTGATCATTGCTGCAAATCAATGAGCTCGGGGAATAGCAAATATACGCGTCTCCTAGACTTCTGTCATCAGCATCCCTTGGTGCTTTTGTAAGAACTCCCTGAACCGGTAACCTCGGGCAACCGTGGTGTTACACTGCAGGGATCTCAGTGACCCTGGCCTCGACTGTGCTATGAAATCCCGGCGCGATTCTGATACAAATATTTCACTGCCCTGTTCAAAAAATAGACCAATATCTCGAGCTGTTTGCCTTCAAAATCGCATCATATACTTGCAAGCGACAACGTCTTCGGGACACGCACACACCCTGTAGGCCGACAGCACGACTTGGCGTACTAGAAGACGAGGCCGACCATGCAAGTTGCATTGATTGACAATGTTTGCCCCCGTGGCACACCGGGCAGATCGCTGTCATGGAACGACTGGCGCAAGCCCACGCTTTAGGCTTATGGCTGGCCGCCAGCAAGATAACACCCGAGCATATGTAAAATCCAAATCTATGGGCTATTACAAGAACACTTTGAAATGTGATTTTTGCCTACTCGTGATACTCCGTGATGACAGCCGCTACCTGTATCAATGTTGGTAAGCACAGCCGGAACCTTGAAGTGTTCTCGGCCAACTTCCCGTACCCGCCGTAATTATATCAACGTGGGGCATTGTGCGACCCGTAGGGAATTATTGAGATTGCTAATTTGACAAATTACTACGGAGTAAACAGAAGGGTATTTAGGCCGGACCAGATCCCAAATAGTACAGTCTGCCGTTGAAGGATTCCCCCTGCCCTCTGCCCATGCTCTTTCCCAGGGCTGTCACCACCCGGTGATGCAAGCCGGCTCATCGACCCCTGAATCGCCGCCCGATTCGTCGGAATCCTCGATAACAAACGCTGCAGACCCTGCAGAGTACTTGGGGATCACGTACGTCGCCATCGGGTGGAGGGCGTATACTGGCGCCTTTGCCCTGGATGGTTCCCCGTACGCGGCCTGCCATGGCGGCAGCATTTGAGGCGGAACTGACCAGCCAAGCCGGGTATTTCGAAGCCACAGTCGGACCATGTGTCGGGAAGAGTCGCGGTCATCCTCGTACGCGTCCCGGCGATGCAGGATGGCCCAGTTGTTGACGAAGAGGACGTCGCCCGTCTCGAGCGTCAGCTGCAACTCCGCTTTCTTGGCAACTACGCAGAGCCTCTCTAGGGCGTTGTGCTGGGCTGCATTCAGCGTAGGGACTTCTGTGTGATTGCTGGAGGGGTGCCTGCCGAACCGGTTCGGGTCCATGCTGGACATGAGCAGTCCCTCGTGAATGACGAATGCTGGCGCGAGGTAGTGGCGATGCTTCCGATCGGATCTGCATAGATGAGCGTTGGCTTGTGAAACTTGCATGGGTCGCTCAAGAAAAAAACAAATGACCCGAAGGCACCTACATCTGGACGGGCCAGTTCGGGGTCAGGAGGCTCCTGGCGACGTCGGGCTCCTCGCGAACGAGAGCGTTGAGCGCGGTCCACGCAGAGCTCAGATACGTGAAGCCACCAGCATGCGCGCTGCGGCGGACTTGCAAGGCCAGGATGTCGCAACCCATGTCGTTGTGGAAAGGCTACGGCCAGCGTGTGTCAGCACCTCGTACCTGCGTTCCCGGATGCCCAGAACGGTGACTTGCCAGGGCCTTGCTGGAGTGTATGCCGTGGCGTTGCTCCGTGGGCACGCCCCAGAGCTTCGAGTTGGTGATGTGCGCTAGATGCAGGTTCTTGTTATGAGTCAAGCACACGCGGCAAAGGTCGTGTGGCGCGCCGACTTACACAGAACGTTCCCTCTCTTGTCTTGCAACCCCCTCCTGTCGGCCACGTATTCGGCAAGGCCGAGATACAGGACTACGCTGTCCTCGATAGAGTATCGCGAAGCATCGAGGCCCTTGATGGCGAAGAAGCCACGGCCGCTGTGAAGCGTCTCCGCAGCTTTTGAGAGCCTGGGTGCCAGTTTCGGAAGCGGAAAGCTGGGAGGCGAGACTTGATCGCCGTCAAGGCCGAGACCTGCCAGGGCGTAAGCCTCACCCGCGAACACAAGTCCATGCCATGGTAGTACTCTTGAAAGTCTCAAGAGCGGCCTCAAGCTCGTTGATGTCGTCGAGAGAAAGTTGCAGCGTGTACGAGTTTTGATTCTTGAAGTCCGCCCCTGACCAGACGAGAGGCCCCGTCAAAACGCCTGGAAGTTCCAAGTGCGGCATTGCACCGTCTCGGTTCATGTCGAGAACGGGATGGCCTTGAGTTGTCTCTTGGGTCTCGAATCGCGGCATCGGCTTCTTTATTTTTGTCTGCTCCTCTTCGTCTTCTCCCAAGACGGGGACTTGGCGTACCTGTAAGGTTTTCGGGTAATGCGCGGTGATTGTGCGTATCGGTGTTTCTTGGCCAGCTTACAGCCGTTGCATGAAACAGGCTGACGAGTACTCCCTGCACCGCTCGGCAACTCTATAGAGGCAGGCAGAAGGAGCGAAGCTTGTGGGATTGGCGGCCCTGGATGAGGTCGTTTTTATTTGTTTTTCGCACGTATAGTGGGCCACCGATCTCTATGGGAGTCTGGACGTCCATGCAAGTAACATCTCAACAGCGGACCGCATACAGGTATGCTGTCGGTCCCTCTTCTAACTGATACACGGCTATTCTGATGGAAGCGGCATGGCAGGGACCGCTGCAACTCATTTTCGTTCTCCATCTCCGGTGTGATACCGTAATTCGCCATCGGAGGGCGAGAGCCGCTTGTACATCAGCAAACGTGCCGAGCTGCTTCTAGGGGGCCGGAAGACGGACGGGGGTGGGCGCCGAGGGTTTGGCAAGCTGTTCAAGACGTTGCAACTGACGGGATTGGAGAATCAAGCAATTGCGCCGGACGAAATAGTTCGACGTGGTACGATCCAATCACGGAAGACCTGCCGATGGCACGACCGGTGACGGCATGCATATTGACATGTCTGTGGCATACCGAGCACACTGTGAGATGACGGAAGGGAGCCTGGAGGAGGGGAGAAGAGTGGAATGGGGAACACGACGAGCAAGTCGGGTGTCCTTGGGAGAGCTTCGCAAAGGATCAGAGCCCGATGCCCCTCAACCTGGCTCGGGTCACCCCCAGTCGGAAGAGTTCCCGTGCAGGAATCCATCTGAGAAATGGCCCTTGAACGCGCCGCGAGTCCGCTTCTGGGCTCGATGAGCGACATGATCGGAAGCACGTATCAGAAGCAACAAAAGCAGCAGCACCGTCATCCAGGGGGTCGCGGTGGGGGTGTCCCTGAGGATGGATGGCGAGATGATGACGGCAAAATGATGCGCAGTCGAGGTTTGGGGCGAGGTTGGACGAGCGACGGGGCGGCGTGCATGTGAAGCGGGACATGGAGCCTTTTTGCTGCCCAACCTGGCGTGATGATAGTATGGGGATGAGTCGAAAGACGAGGGATTAGGTGGCAGGTTTGACCACAAAATGCCACCTTGCGAATCACAGGGCACTAGTACGTGTGCATGTACGATGATGATGGGGACGGGTATGAGGATGGGAATGGGGATGGGATGGGGGTTTGGTGGTTCGTCGCCGCGGCCCCCAGCGGGCTGGGCATCGGCATCGTCGCCACATCGCCCGGGATGCATGTTGGCGGCGATGCCATGCACGAGCAATGGCGGTCACGGAGGTGGGCCGGGCGGCAGCGTCGTTACTGATTGATAAGGCGGAGCTCCCTATCCATATTTGTACTCGTAGTCCGTCTGTCTGCCCTTACCTTATGCTTGTTTCGTGCCGTGCCGCCGCCCGCCGCGCTTTGGCTCCCGACTGCAGGGATCGTGGAAGTCGATGGATACGCACTAGGCCATGGCAGGCGTCTGCTTTCATGGCCACTTCTGCCAGTCTGAGTGGGAGTTTGTAAAAGTCCCTGTCCTTGCCGGCAATCATGGGCCCATGTCGGTTGATATACTCCGTACTCGCATGAGCACTTCTCGTACGAGCGCTACCTCGAAACGCTGCCCAACGACTCTGGGCGCGCTCTTGCACCCAGCAGCTCGAGGCGCATACACTCGCCAATAGATGCGCCCGTCGGCACGAGTCGGTATTAGTATGAAGTACGGAGAACTTTTAGATACCGTAGGCAAGTACTTAGGTAGGTCGGCTGGTGGTGGCAGCCCCCTCCGCCACGGACTGGCCTGGCGAGTTCAACCGGTGAGGCCTGCGGCTTAAGCCAGCCGTGCCAGGATCGGGGTCGCCCACGTACGAGTAGAAGCCCTCGAGCAGCGTGACACAAGCGAGGCGGGGCGGAGACAGCAAGCACCTGCAGGGTATCGCCAGGCATGGGGGCGAGCACGCGCGACGAGACAGCGCATCAGCAAGTGCATCATCGACGGAAGCTCGTCGTGGCGGCGGCGAGCGGGAAGCGGGCCGAGGCACGAGCTGCGAAACACGGCCCGCCCGTAACTTACTCCATAGCCTGTCAGACTGCTTGTCGTCTCCTTGAAGCACACGAGCGCAAAGGCCTCCGCGCAGCTGGGAGGGAGCCACGGGGTCTCAGCCTCGCGCCGTCACATCCAAGGCGAGGGTCCGCTCCTCTGCCGCCAACCAACCAACACCGCCGACTGAAGATTTTCTTTTCTTTTCTGTTTCTCTGTTTTGGCTCCCCTCTCTGCGTCGATGCTCGTGCTGGTTCCTCGATCCGCAAGCAATCTGCAAGTGCTTGGGCCACGCCGCCTCGACCTCAATGGGACGTGCGCGGCTGCAGACATAATACATGGATGGACGGATGCCGCATCCAGCAGAACCGCAGCCTCGGCGTCGGCACGGCCTGCCATCCCGACAGCCACCGGGCCGGTAGGCGCCAGTGCGTGCATGCTCAGCATTCGGGGCCCAGCGCGGACGGGCGCGAGCGAGGGCGTTGCTTTTGTCGAGACATGAAGGTGCGCGTTGGAAGCTGGCTGGCAGGCAGACATCTGCCTTGTGCGCTCGTACGGAGAAGGTACCTACCTCTTCTGGGCCTACCGAGTATGCAACACCTACTTAGGTACCTAGGTAAGGCAGGTATTAATTATGCGGCTGGCGGTTTCTCCTACCTCTGCGTCGACAGCCCATCCCAGACGCCCGTCGTACCTTGGCCAAACCTCCCCCCTTCCTCTGTTCATCTCTCGCGCTCTCCCTCACCTCGCCTTCTCTCTTCTCTTCCTCTCTCCCGCGCACCCTCGCCCTCGCCCACTTCCCGCTGCCGCCGCCGCCACGAACCCGTGCCTCCCTGCTCGCCTTGCCGGACATCGCTGGCCAGGCCATACCGCACATACGGCAGGCCACCTAGCGACCTGCCTACCTTACTTGCCATCCTGCCCAGCTACCTTACATGCACAGCATACAGGACCGTCGCACAGCGGCAGAACGCCCCCTTGTCGTCGACGCGACACCCACCCAACCAGGGCCCCGTCGCCGTTTGCATCACAGCACCGCAGAGCACGGCTCCTTCGACCGTGTGACGCATCACGCCGCCGGCTCGGCTGGGGCCCTCCTCTCTTGGCCAAGGTGACAACGGTGCCACGGTGGCCCTAGCCGGCCGGGTCCCGACGACGCGGCGGCGGCACCGTCGTGGGCACCATGGCTGCCCGGCCATGCCCTCCGGTAAGCGAGCACTTGGTCTATCTATCCGTCTCGTCGTCCCATCTCGTTTACGTCTGCCGCCTCGACGCCCTGCCGGCTTCCGCATGGCGGCCATGGAGATGCATGCCAGACACGCCCCCCTCCACCCCCCTCCCCCAATGATCCGCCGCCCGCTGTATGCCAATAGTAGTGCTATGGATATCTGCAGGGTACGTGCCCCCAGTGCCCTCGGGTTTCTCTCCGTGCCCATCGCTGTGTGGCCGCTGGTCTTGGCCCGGCCGTGGGCAATAGACGAGGAGGGGCGCGTGCCCAAGGGACCGACGAGCAGAGCGAGTGGCTACTTGACTACTCCGTACAGGATTGACGGACGCCCCTCGTCGCGCTATGCCGCCTGCGCCGCCGTCTGTCTGGTCCGGGGTCGCTTCTTCGACCGGCAAAGGAGGCTTAGACCTCGCGTCGTCTCCCTATTTGCGCCTTCTGACCCATATCTTCTCCTAGGTCCAGCGTCAGCAGAAGCGCAGGCGTGTCATCAGCCCTGGGAAGCCATCGGATGTTGGCAATGGCGTCCTGGCCCCTGCGAGTCCTCCTGGCCTGGCCTCCGACGCCAGCAGCCAGCTCCAGCAGCGGCAGCACCATGGAACCTTCTGCGCCTGGCCCGTCGACCCCGGAACGAGCGGGACCGAGACAGCTGCGTCCGGCCCAGCTGCTCTCGTGGCCCCGTGCGACGCAAACCTGCCGAGCCTCCAACCCCATGGTGATGCTCGACTCCGTCATCGTGCCCGTACGCTGGCCCAGGCAAGTCATCATCGCAATATGCAGCCCATCCAGCCTTGTATGCCGCACCCTGGCATCGCCCAGTCCTCAGGCCATGACCCCCATGTCCCGCCGATCGCCGGCTATTGTCAGGATCCACGCGACAACGGCTTATCTGATCAGGCCCTCTTGGAGTCTCACAACAGCGCGGCTAGACTGCTGTTATATGACCCGTCCTTCCAGCATGATAGCCCTGCTCCTGTATGCGATCAACTCACGAGGTCTGCTGGTGACCACCAATATCATCCGCAACCTCCCGTTCCTGTTCCTTCTCCTGCTCTTGCCCCTGCTGCTCAGGTTACTGTTCCTGTTCCCGTTGCCTCCCCTTTCCTCAGCCGGCTCCAGACTGGGGCCCCTTATCCTTCCCCCAGAGCGGCATTAGCATCCTTCGGTGACCGACTGCATCAAGGGGTCCATAGCACAGGTCCAGGGCACGTCGACGGTGTCACAGCAGCTTCAACAGGGGCCTGTGTCACGGATTGCCTCCAAGGGGTGCTCACGAATCATCCTCCCGTGTCGAGCCAAACATCTGGAGCCGGTGGTCATTCGTTGCATCGTCAGGTACCGACAACCCTGCCGCTCGCATCCTGTGCAAGCCAAGCACTTGCCGCTCAATACGTAGCTCCTTATATCCCGAACGGGTTTCGAAGTGACGCTGCGCAGCAAATCACAGCCATTGGGCATCCAGCACAGGCCGTGAGCCTGTACGACAACTACCAGTTCAACTTTGAGCCCCCTTTTCAATTTCAACCCACAATGGGCGGTGGCGAAGTGTTCCCGCTTCGCCAACATGCCGCATCTGGCGACTCTACGCTACTGGTGTCCGGACAGCCTCATCAATCTCTGCTCGCCAGTCGGAGCTCTAGTCAGGATGACCCAGTCCATGAGAATACGCCATGTCGAGACGACATTGATCAGCGCAGCCCCCAAGCTGTTGCGCATGCCATGACACACGCCAGGGCTCATGACCAAGGAACGTCCATGCAGGATGAATGGGTTGCGCTGGAACTGCCACCAGACTCAGCGAACTTGTTTGTTCTACGCCGTGGTTTGGCCAGCCCCGAGCCAGTTTCCAATACGAGCCTCAGCCCACCTGTGGAGGTTGATGGTACGTCGCGCAAGACAAAGAAGCGGTCTGCTTTTGATGAGGTCAAACGGCGAGCAACAGCCGATACTCGGTCAAGGAAGGCATGTCTGCGGTGCAGAATACAGAAAGGACGTGTAAGTGTGCTCACATGCCATCGAATTGATCGGAGCTTGACCCATGGATGGACATTGACCTCACTACAAGTGCGAAGTCGACCCGCGCGATGCAGAAGCGGAGTGCCTAAAGTGCCAAAGCTACTCCAAGGAGTCTAAAAAGACCATCCACCACATCCCATGCTACAGGAACAAGCTCACGGACACGGTCCTCTTCCGCAAAGGGGGTCTCAACCTGACGATGCGCTGGGCCGGCACGGCTATGAAGGACGTGGGAGATCGCGTCGACATCAATGATATTCGAACTATTCACTTCACTCTGGGAGTCTGCGATCAGCCTCTTGTCGTCGAGGTCGTTCGCTTCACGGCCCGGCCCGGCGACGTGACGGCGCGCTACTGGACTGTGAGAGAAGGCAGCAATGGCGATGAGGTGCGCAAGAAGAAGGAGTTGGAACCGTACTGTCTCGCCAATATCTGGACCACGGGCAACTACTTTGAAAAGTATGTCATCGACAATGCCATTCCATCCATCATGAAGCTGAACACGCCGTCGGTGAAACTGCGTGACCTGCCCTCAGGTGCACCTGATGTCATACAGCGAACCTACACAATGGCGGTCGAGCACTACTTGAGTCTCGAGGTATGTTCGGTTAGCGAATCAGCCAGTGCGGCTCTCAAAGCTAACACACCAACAGGACGAGGTGGAAGATTCAGGTGGCAAGAAGCCGAACCAGGAGAAGATGCTTCTCGGCAATGTATTCGTCCTTTGGTTCGCCATCCGTCAGTCACGCCTCATCTTGGCCATCACGCGGGCTCCGAGACTGACCAATCTTGCGTACAGGGCATACGACGGGTAGCGCGTACATTTGCGGTGAGGAGAAGCTCGGCATGAAGCCCGAGGTCAGGGACGAGACATACCCACTGTACGGCAAGGTGTCACTCCCGCGCATGATCCTTGCCCAGTTCGACAGCATCAACTCCACAAAGCTGCTGAGCAACTACGCCCACCGAGTGCTCACGGGCCTCGAGAATTACATGACGAGCAGCCAGTCACGTTGGTGGTGGACCATCTACCTCTGCGCTTTCATACTCCTGCGCGAGGCGAGCTTCATCAGCGCCGACCGATACCGCCACGCCAGAAATAACTACGGCGCAAAGGTAACACCGCTATCAATCAGCCTTCCCCTGTCACATTTCCCCCACTTGCTCGTTCGCTGAGATTGAAGTCGGATGGCTGACACATCTGATGGCCGGAGCAGATCCGATATTCGGTCCCTAGCTTCGTAGAGGAGCTACAAGCCGGCTGCAACAACATCCTCATGCATTGGCACTACTACAACAGGGGACCTTGGCCTAATCCCCGTGACCCTGTGACGCGTCACAAGAGCTTCATGGGCGATTTGTCGGCGGAGCAGCACAAGGTGGTCATGGACACAATGATACACCCCATCGTGAGCGGCCAGCTTTCCATGTGGAAGGAATTCAAGGAGAACAACGGTCAGATGCAGCGCCTTAATAAGCATTCTGAGGCTAGCTCCGGCACCCCCTACGACGGAAGCCAGGCAGATCTGGACTGGGATCACCCTTTGTACTGGGTCTCGCAGCTCTTCGAGGACATGTGGCGCCCGCACCGTACGTATCAGCGCGAGTACGAGTCTTAGATTGCCCCTTGGGCACCCCTAGTCGTTGACGTCCCTCCGTGGAGGGTGAGCATTAATCTGTTTCAGACGTCGCGAACATAGATGACAAAGAATAATACACGACAAGTTGGACTGGCAAAACAAAAGCGGGATATGCACGGCGTCTTGGAAATACACGAGCAACGCGGCTCTCGGAAGCCTTGATGAGAGATGATACGAGACCATGGGCAGAGCAGAGCAACAGCAGGGTCCATAGGAACCCGACGAACGAGCAATGTATACAGATATGACGGATTTGATGTCCCCCTAGTCTCCACCTGTAGCTCAAATGCAGCAAGTGCCTCCCATACCCACGCTCTGTTGGTGACACGGTGTATTCTTGAGCTTCCACGTAGAATACATGGCTGCTTCCACCTACGCGGGTACCTATCACCGGCACCTCTCGCGTATGGGCCAAAGGTCCCGGCTCTTGTGTCATCATCCAGTAGAGCTATAACATCATGCCGGTCTCGAGAGCCAGCCAAGCATACATGCTCAGCTCAGTCGAGTTGAAGCCCCAATCCAAAGGGCGAAAAACAACGCTCCGCGATCTTTCCAAGGTCTTACCACCGAATTATGCTGGGCGCCTTGGGACTCCTCCTCTTCGTTGGCGCAACCCCTGTAGGACGGCACGCCTCGGAAGCGAAGGACGTCCCCGTGCCGCCACAGAGCCTCGCACGGGGCGACGGCGCGGGTGAGGCAACCCCCCAGTCGTCGCCGTCGCCGGGCCACGCCTCGTCGGCGCAGATGCTTTCCGCCAGGGGGCTGCCGTAACCGCGGCTTTTCATCAAGAAGGTGAGGTCGCCGCCGGAACGCTCCACCTGCCATCGGGACGGGTAGCATCGCAGCGAGTCCCTGACGTCGCGCATGCTCTGCGCGAAGCTCCGGCGGTAACGGCGGACCCTGTCGATATCTCTCTGGAGTCGGAGCAGGTGAGAAGTCGAGATGCCGGTACAGGCGTCTCTAGGGTTGGCCGCTGACGCTTCGATGCCGCTGTGAATAGTCGTAGGGTCGCGGGACGAAGCCCGGATGGTATCAAGGCTTCTTCCATCGTGGTGGTCTAAATAACGCTCTAGCTTGCCTGGAAATGTCTGATCCCATGGCGCGAGTAGTACATGGTTCTTTCGCAGGTTGCTGTCCACACGGCTGTTTATGTGCTCTGCTTCATTTGTACTTGTAGAGTCGTGCCGGAGTTCTGAGGGAGAAGGCTCTGGATTCCCAGACTCGTCAGAGACGGGAACACACTCCTCGTCATTGAACTCATGGCTTAGACAGATGTACGGATCCGGCAAGTCGGATGTCGAATCCATATGCCCCAGCCTGATACCTTCGCTAAATGCCATGCCGTCTTGAGCACACGGATCATCACAACGCCAAGTGTCGCACGCCGGAGCCAGACTCCCGTACCGGGTCGGCCATCCGAGCTCCTCTGTGTCCGGAAATTGCGGGGGTCTCTCCGGCTCCAGGGAAGGAGACGCATCCGCCGAGGTGTCCCTTAGTATGTGATGCTCGGTAGGCGACTCGCAAGGGAGAGGTATTGCGGCGGCAAAGGCGGCCGTAGACTGAGGCGAGGCGTGTTGCATGGCCCGACGGCGCACGCGGTCGAGGCGGTTGACCATGCCCTCCACCTTGTCGAGAAAGAGCCGCCGGCCGTGGAGCGAGATCTTGGCCGTGTCGGTGACCTTTGCTCCCCACCGCATAATGGCTATCTGACGGGCCAATCCGTCACGTATTGTGGTATCGGAGGTCCCAGAGCGAGTCCTTAGCAAAGCAGAGCCGGTGTGGGTGCCGAATCAGGCGCCGTCAACCTGTGTCGAGGAGAACGGTGCTTTCGACTAACAGGTCTCGAGGGGCTCTCGTCCGGCAACGTCGGAAGAGAAGCGCTTGTACACAACGAGGTGAGTTGTATAGGGATCGGCCGCATGTCGCAAAGGCGTGGAGTGTTGAGCAAGGCAAGTCAGGAAGGGGTGTGATCCAAATTCCCGGTTCCGACAGCAGGCAGCAAAGCAAGAGAACAGGCCATGTGTATCATCCCAACAAAGGAAACACCCTGGGGCGCTGCGGCGGTGAGCGAACAGGTAGTCACGGCAAGCCGCCGAGCAAACGAGCGTGGTGTTGCCCGGCCAGGATGACCGGCCGCGGTGTCAAGGAGGGCGCGTGCCTGCGGCCTCCTGACCGCCGTCACGTCGTGTCCTATCGCGCTCTTTCGCTACCGCATCCACTCGAGGAAGGTTCTGCTCTGCGGTGCCTTCTAAAGATGATTCATCGCTCTGAAGCCTCTTGGGCGGTCAGCACATCAGATGGCATCCATGCCGGGTGAGGGGGCATCGCAGCGTTTGTTATCAAACAGAAGGGCACGCGCAGCAGCTTAGCAATGCAATCGACATTGTCGCCGGCTAACTTGTATCCATAGCATACAAAATATAAATTCCCTGCTCGGCGACCGGCTCTTGAAAGCCTCGTATGGTGGTTGCCCAGCGTCGCCGTCTGTACCGTTTGCCCATGCATGCTCGGAAGCGAGGTCCCCCTCATGCTCGACATATCCGCCGTTTATAGTGTCCAGATACACGTCCGCGAAATCCTCACAGAATCACCGTCAGCGCTCGATCCGCTTCCGCTTGCGCCAAACGCCCGCCTCCGTCGGCTCCTCCTCTTGCCCGGCCCTGCAGTTCGCGCCGCCTCCTGCGCCTAGTCTCCCGCCTCTCGTCTCAGGAACATCTCAATCACGACGCGCTCCTTGTCCTTCATCGCCTTGTCCTTGTCATTTGCGCGGAAGGCCAGCGGCCCCAGAATCTCTGCGTATCGCCTCTCCCGTGCCCGCCGCTTCTTGGTGCCGTCGTCGTCGCCGAGCCGGAAGCTCAGCCGCCGGCCCAGCCCGGGAAGCCGCGACGACGACTCCACGGGGCTGAGCTCTGCTGCTACCCGCGAGACCGTCGACGTCAGGAACACGAAGGCGATGCTGTGGTTCGGCGCCGACGAGAGCACGTCGAGCACCTGGTTCTTCACGTCGGGCCAGGCCGTCGGGGGCAATGCCGTCAGGCTCGGGAGGGCAGTGGACAGCTTCGCCCACACGTGCGCCGGCACGAGACCGTCGGTGAGAGAGGCTAGGAAGAGGAGAAGAACTGCTGACAGGAGCTCGAGCTTGTGAGCAGACGACATCTCAACCGGTAGGGCTGCAGAGATGGCCGAGTCCGTATCCATCGCGGCGACAACCTGCGCCTTGATGGAATCCTGTTCTAGCAGCCCAGCGGTCCATGTGGAGGCATCCAGAGGCCATCCCGCGTCACGCGGCAGCTCCATATCCTCCAGCATGGCCTCGTCAGCCACGCATCGTTCGGCGAGCGTCTGGATGGCTTCTGTCAGCTTGAAAAGCTCCTTAGGAGCCGAGCAGTGGACGTCAGAGTCGTAGGAGATCGCGCCCGTGATGCCCTTGTCTCGCACGAATTTTCGTATCCCCCCATCGGGCACGCGAATGAGTTCATCGAGGGAGCGGCCAAAGCAGGTTGGCAGCCATGTACCTCGCACGGGGATGAAGTGGTCGCGGCCATCCTCGACTCGCAGCACCAGCACGTCCTCTATTTTGGCTTGGCCGTCGTTGAGGGCTCGGAGGTGGAAGATGGCAGTAACCTGGGCTTCGATGTGCGCGAGCACCGTTTCTCCCGGTTCGAGAGTCACGATTTTGCCCAAATTCTCCGTCGAATCTCCTTCAGGCCGGATAAACGTGGTCGTCAACCAGGAAACAGCGGCATCGCCATCCTCCTCAGTGGTTGGCTTCTCCACAAACGAGAAAGTTGCGCTCACGCTGCCGGTATTTGCAATCGTCGCTACCGACGACTTTCTCTCCAGGAACCCAATCTCGCCCAGGTCAATCATGTCCCCGCTGTGGTCCTTGCCGCTTTCGAGGACGACTGTAATTCCCGGCCGGCCCTCATTTTCCGCCCTGTCAAGTTCGCGTGCAACCTCGGCGTGGATCTTGGCCTTCAGCTCCGGCACCACGGCATCGTAGTCCAGGGTGAAGACGGATATGATCGGCTTGTGATCGGAAGACATGATGCGCTGATGGGATGTGTAAATGTCCTGGGTGATATGGTCCAAGAAGCCTTCTTTCGTCACGACGTCATCGGATGCGTGGTCGTCTGCCGTCTCATCGTATTCGTCATAATCCACTCCAGGGTTTCCTCTGGGATGTTCTTCGCCATCAGCTTCCGGGTCGTAGCTAAATAGGACATCCTCGTCTTGTTCTATGCCCCTAGCTTTCATCTCCTCGTCTCTCTCCTTGGTCGCCTTCTCTTCCTCGACACGTTTGTCATAGACTTGCTTGTCCTTGCGAGTCCGGTACAGGATGCGGTCACACCAGCTCGGAGAACGCTGCTTCTCGCTCGAGTCGAATAGGCCGACAGTGCCCACATCGTACTTGTACGATGGGAGAAACGTAATAGGGCCCTCCCTCCAGCCGTCATGGAATACTTGATGCTGCGCGATGACCCTCTTGAGCTGATCATGGGGCAGAAGAGAATCCAACGTTGCCTGCAGCGAGGTTGGATCTTGGCTCGGGTCCTCTGGGAAGTCGTCAGGGTCAGGTAGAGACGCTTCCGATTCAACGTTATTTTCCACGGGAAGCGCCGATGGGTTCTTCGTGGCATCGCCGTCGTTGGCCGAATCCTGCATGACGATGACGCCGTCTCCTTCCAATGGCGCCGGCGGTTGGCTATCGGTCAAGTCATATTCTCCCCGCGTATGCAGGGTCAGCAGTCTCCTGATGTCATCCCCCGGCAAGCCATCAAGGCGGAAATTGAGGTCTCCGAACCAGAAAGCAAAGTCCTCGTCCCCAATCTTCTCGCCGTCGTCCTCGGCTACACCAGAATGGACCACGGGATCGAACTGCGTCTTCGACAAAATCTGCCTCACATCCCAACACCGCCGATCAAGGTGGTTAGAGCCTGCGCCGCTAGCCAGGTGGCAGTTGACAAAGACCATCCGGGTCGTCTCTCCAAGAACCAGCCTCGTCGTAACAGCGCCCTTGTTTCCGAAATAACCCAAGAGCCCTGTCCCGACCGGTTTCGTGCTGACGTTGCTGATGGTTGGCGCAAGCTCCGGAGATGCATAGACGAAAAGCACGAGGCCAGTCATCTGCTCGGCTGCCATGAGCTGGTATCCCGGCGGCATGGCGGCTTCCATGGCAGCCTGCCACTTTTCCAAGGCGGCGTTGTCGGCATACACGGCTCGGTTCATGTACTCTTTCGTCGCGTTGAGGTCCACCACTTCTTGCAGTCCAAGGACGTACAGGCCAACGTCCTCCCCACCGACGAGACGCACCGAGTCAGAGTCGGCATCCCGTGATGGTGACTTTCTGTGCTCGACAGCGGGATTGTGCGAGAGATCCAGCGCGGCGAGGCTCTGGTCGAGGCCTCGGCCGCCCACGAACCAGCTCGCCAGGTCCTTGTCCGTACCTGGGCACGCGGCGACATTCCAAGTGCCAATCTTGACCCGAATCCTGCGCGGGCGCACATACTCGGCTCGCCGGGCGAGGACAGCCCTCGCGAGCGACTGTGGGCTCGTCGCTACGTCTACCGGCTCGGAGCCTACCGAGTGCACCGACGGAGGGATCGATGGGGTCGTCATTTCGTGGTAGGAAGTTTGCGATAGAATATGGGCACGGCGCTGCCAGCTTTCTGTGTCGTGGATGCTCTTGTCCCTGGCCCTCTACACCATGGTGTAAGAGTTGGAAGGGCGCGCCGGGTCTTGTTTGCTGAGGGGGGCGCGCTGACACGGTAGGCGTACAATGAACAAGTGTAAAGAAATATTGTCACATCGCAGTCGGGGCGTGATCGATGGCTGCTAAAGGGCGCGCAGAAGGGCGACCCTGGCTGACCGTGACGCTGGCAAGCTGGGTACAAGCTCGGGAGGTTGCGATATGTCATATGGCCCAGGAGCCCCGCGAGAGCGCCGGAGGGGTGGAACGCACAGCGTCATAGCTCGGTAAAGCTGGCGGCTGGGGCTGGCGGCGCGTTATCGATAAGCGATGCGATGGCTGCATTCTGCGGCATGTGCCCATGTGGAACACCGCCATCGCATCGTCACGTTGACAGCCTCTCCACGCCGGCCGCCTTTGCAGACCCCCGAACGACTGACCAGCAAGCCAGGGAGCGCAGCATCGTCGCCTGCGCCTTGTCTGTTGCCCCGTCGCGGAAGCCGCTGGTGGCTGTGGAAGATCGCTCTTCGCACCAGTGAGGAACAGCACTAGAATAGACGCTTTCGGCCGTTTCTGGACCAGGCGACGGTCAACACCGCAGCAATGAGTCGACCTACGCCGCGCAAGGCGCGTCACAACCGCCAACCTTCAAACCGCATCCCAGCCGTCTCCGACTACGAGTCCGATGCCGCCGCCATGCAAGCATCCTACGCACCCCCGCCGCCTCGCACCAACACCGAGCTCAACCTGTCCGTCCTGCAGCGCTACCTGCCCTCCATCCAGAGCATCCTCAGCATCGCCGCCAACGCCGTCATATACACCTTCGACAGCGCCTCCGAGAGCTGGGACAAGTCCGGGGTGGAGGGCACCCTGTTCGTCTGCGCCCAGAGCCCGCTGCCCGAGGATGTCGGTCACCGGCCGCGCGCCTGCGTCTTTGTCCTCAGCCGCCGCGGGCTGGACAACCTCGTCGTCGACCTGGCGAGGGTGAGCCACGTCGAGATCATGGGCGACCTGGTCATACTCCGTGTGGAGAACAGCTGGGACGAGGGCGACAAGGTGCTGGGCGTCTGGATCCACAACGACAAGGATGAGACGAGGGAGATCAACGGCGCCATGATCCAGGAGAGTTGGAAGGCCGTGAGGTCCGTGGGCATGGCGGAGGACCAGGGCCCAGAAGCCGGCCCGGCCCTGCAGGCCATTGGCAGGAGGTTATCGTTGAGCGACTTGTTCGGGCAGCAAAACGGCCTCGGCGCTGGGCAATGACCCTGAAGCCTGGAGAAGCCATGATTTACGAGCAACCCACGATTTCACGAACACTGCTGAGCCCGCGACGAGATGCTGTGCAGTACAGCCAAGCTAGATGCAGGTACAGAGCTGTTCCTCCATCTTGAATCAACCTTCAAGAAGCCGCCTGGCCTTCACGTGTAGGATCGGCGTCGCATTCACAAGCATCGACGGATGCATTATTCACGCCATCACCAGTGACGAACAGTTGGCCGGAGTCGGCAAAGATGTCATGAAGACAAGGATCGTCACATAGATATCCATAGTCTTGGGGTCAAAAGAAGAAATGTCTACAAAAGGCTTCAGCAACGTCCTGCCTATACGCCAGTCCACGCATCCCGACGTAGTCCCGTAGAAGCGGTTGATAGATCCGATCCCGCAAACCTTTACACCGTACCGCTTATGCTCAGTTCCCGGATTTCCTGCAGCACCTGCTCCACCCTGGCATCCAGTTGCCCCTCGGCGTACTGGTCCCTGGTATCCGCATCCAGGTATTGCTGCACCTGCGCCATCCGCGAGTACGCCTCGGCGCAAAAGCGCAGCTGGATCTTGACGAGCGCCTCAAAGGTCGGATCCAGGTAGGGGACGCGGAGATCGATCAGCTGCGGCAGCTCCGAGTGCAGCTGCTCGTTGAGCTGCTCGTACGCCATCTTGGCCATCTCCAGCTCCTTCTCGGTCCGCGGCAGCTTGGTGGCGTCCTTGTCAGGCTTCTCGACGAGGCGTTTAACCTTGGCGCGCAGGGCGTCATAGTCGAGAAGCTTGTGCGAGCGCTTCTTGATGCACTCGTTGATGTCGGGGAAGTAGGCGCAGAAGCGGGTGATGGGCTCGAGGACTGTGGTGCGGTAGGGGCCGTCGAGGGCCTTGATCGTCTCGGCGTCGAGGTCTTCGACTGCTTGCTTGTAGCTTCTGCTGACGCCGTCCCTCGCGCCTGAATCTCCGTAGAAGGCGTCTATCGTCTCGGCTATCCTCATTTGTGAGGCGGTCATGGCTGGGCATGACGATCAGCAACGGCGAGAGACTACGCAGGTCATGTCCCATATGCTCACCTCTGAGCGAATCCAGATATCCCTTGGCTTCCTTTTGCAACCGTAGTGACGCCGCTTCCATGGTTCGGAATCGTCTGGCGAAGAGTCAGCTGCGCCGGGCGTCGTCGTTGGATCGGTCCGGAGCTCCCTCTCACCTCTCCTCTACTTCATAGTCGCGATCGTTCGTCTTCTCCACGTGCCCTGGCAGTCGTCGTAAGCACCAACAGCCGCGTCCAGACACTCCGGCCGGAACATACCCGTCTTCATCATCACCTGCGTCGTCGCGCGGTTCACATTCTTCTTGAACCCTGCTCCCTCGTCAGCCCCTCCCTTGGCGCAGAGAAGCGCCATTGTACGTACCCGCCCACGACATCTTGGCTGTCCTTGTCTCTCAGCCGACGGCTCGGAATCAATTATGGGAGTCGGGAGGTGGAGGTCGGCGGGCTTCTGTGTAGACGTGAGAGTGCAGGCTGCTTGCGCGTTGATCGTGGTCGCCGGGTGGTGTTGGAGAGAGTGACGCCCAAACAGGTTGCGCAGCCACGATGTTGCCCACTCGGCGCATCTACGTCAGTGATAGGCCTGAGCAGTGCCTCATTTGAGGCGCAGCTGCCCAGCTCCGCCACAAATGTATCACGTGATCTCGCGACAGAACTTCACGATGGGGGGGGGCCACTCCCCTTCACGTTGAGGAGCCAGCATTGTCGCATCACTGGAGCAAGCCATGTTCAATCCTCGTTTCCTAGTCGTCAGTCTAGGAAACCCCCTCCCAAAGTATGAAAGTCTACATTCCGCGGGCCATTTTGCCCTCAATGGCCTCGCCAAAGCCCTCGGACTACCTTCATTCCGCGAGATGACGCTCGGCAGACAGAGCTGCCTCGTGTCCCAGGGACCGAAGTACACTCTGGTGCAATCCCCGACTCTAATGAACATCTCCGGGCCATTTGTCGCACGCGTGTGGCAGGAGATGGCCAGGCAGACCGACCCTGCCTCCCTGAGCCTCGTCATCGTCCACGACGAGCTGGAGAAGGACCTCGGCGTCGTCAGACTCACGCCGTGGGACCGCAGCCCTCGGGGCCACAACGGCGTCAAGAGCGTCAAGAAATCTCTGTCGCAGGAGAAGTATCCGCTGTCCCCCTTTGTGCGCGTTGCCGTGGGGATTGGCCGGCCGGAAAGCAGGGATGCTGCGACGGTGAGCAAATACGTCCTGGACAAGATTTCAGCCGAGCAGAGAAGAGTTCTCGAGGAGGTCGTTCCATGGGATGTCGCGAAGAAGCTGGTTGAGCTGGAAGATGAGTGGCGGTCGGAGGTACAGACGTGATCTCCCGGCTTGGAGCTGGACCTGGGACCTGGCAGAGCCTAAATGCGGTCCAAGTGACCGCAGTCCCCATGGCTGACGACCTCGGCGCACCAGAAGGCACTTTCAGAAGTGCGTGCTGCCATTCCTCTTCGGTTCCTGCGACAGGCTTTTACGGTGTCACTGTCACTGCAAGGGATGGTCTCTTGCAACTCACACCCGGTCGTCAGCGACTCCTTGGTCGAGTCTGCGCCACAACTCAATTGGAGGTCACAAACCACGCGGTAGGATTAACCTGCCAGATGAAAAACCTCAACCTACCGGGGGGGGGTCGACCCTACAAGCCTCAATATGAGGACGCCCGAAAACCGCTGGAGGCATGAGTTGGATTCAGCGCCATAATTAGAGATGCCATATTTGGATCACTGCTGCACAGCCTTACATCCTTCAGTCATCTGGGCATGGTCAAAGACGCCATGCGACGTATTAGGGTTCATACCGAGAAGGGGAATATTGGGTCAGCCGTCAAGCGAAGACTCATCAGCTCGTGGCCGCACAGTAGTTGGGCATGTGCCGTGCATCCGCATTACCTCCCAATTTAAAGTATGGAACCATGTGCGTATGAATGCAACATTTCTAGGGCAAGCAGGGGTTGCCAGTGTCTCCATCGCATTCAAAGGGCGGGCAGGCTCATAATACCTACGAGTACAACAAATCTGAGCTCGTGCATGGTTCCCTCGTGTGCTCTCGTCCTGGAGGCTTCGGCCAAGGCATACCGAGCGAGCGGCCGCTGCGCCGCATATTATGCTTACACGCCGCTTGCTGTGCCGGAACTTTGCTCCGGGGTGTCGTGGCTCCTTTTTGGTCTGGCCAGCGAAGACTGTCGCCTCTCGTTTTGTCCATTTGCATGGAGGCATCGACAACGCAGATGCAAGCATGCCATCCGTCCGCGTAGCGTGAGGCTTCCTCGGCCGTCTGCAGTGCGCCAAGCGCAAGCCGCCTGTACCCCGACTTTGCGAATCCGGGGAGCCTCGGCAGCCCAGCCAGGGTCTCTCGCTCCACAAGGCGCCATGCGTGCGCGCGCGGCGTGTTGGTTGCGCTCGTGCTCCACGGCCAGTCTCCGCAGCCCGCACCCAAACACCTGGTCGCTCCCGGCGCTAGTCCGGCAGCAGTCAGCCACGGCCAGAGATAAGGGCACCATCCAATCACGCCGCCGCCCAGCATCGGCGTCGCTATCTCTCGAGTCGCGGCCTGAAGGCGGCGACGTCGTCGCTCGCCCACGAGGGTGTTCTTCGATGCGTATCGGGCGGTCGGGGCTGCCGCTGATAACAGTCACTGCCAATGGGATAAGCTCAAATGGCTTTGCGTAAGCCTTGCAGTCGCTTGCTTCTTGCGCTCTTCTATACCTCCCTCTCTGGCCAGACGCGGCCGGGTGGCCTTGTCACTCCTTGTGAGTCGCGGGCAGCTCACCGCCGCCGCAGCGGACTATCTGCCAGCTGATAGCCGTTGCAAGGCCATGTGGCCGTGGCTTGCCAGAGTCGACGTCGTCGGGAACTCTCGGCGAGACGGTTCCGGGGGATGTTGATGAAGCGGGCTTTGATGGGTAGAAACCGTCACGGACGACCTCTGATTCCACCGAATTCGGACTGCGTACTGTTGCAGGCCGAGTGAGAAGGAATCTGACATGGTTTGGTGCATCTTCTTGACGGGGTCAGCAAGGTACATGCTGCACCTTCTCATCAGGAGGACCCTTGGCGAGGGACCAGTCAGTACGGCACAGCTCAGGCCATCTGGGGAAGCGTAAGCTTATCACGAGCCAGAATGGGTTGCTCGGCTCGAGCAGCCCCCGTCGTCTACGTTGAGCCACGCGACGGCACCCGTCCCTATCGGAAAGGCCCTCGTTATCAGGCTTCGGTGACAGTCCAGGGGCTGAAGCTGCGGTGGCGCATCTATTGATACATACATGAGATAGGCGCGTCTGTCGTCCCGATAACATGGTGCTTCGATCTCATCTGTGGCTGGCCCTCCGTGCTGCCTGCGGTGTGTCTGCCGCCTTGGAGCCAGTAGCGTTGGCCTTACTCGTTGGCCGACTTCGCTCAGCGGCTGTATCGCATCTGGGCGAGTGTCTTCCCCCCCGGCGGTTATCTCGCTTGAATCGACCGTGGGTAGGAGTTGGCTCCGATCACGCCAGCCACTGTAAGATCATTCAGCCCCGTTAGATCCTGGCCGTGCCTCGCAGTTATATGACAGGGAGCCCAGTCCGGACGGGATATATCTATTGCTGTGCTGATCCTCCCCCGGAATTGTCACCACCTCCTCGGCTGTTGTCTACGGTTTCTGTCTTTTGCTATACGACGCGCCACACTTCCTTCGTCTGGATCGTGGAAAGCAAGGCAGCATAGCATCACACCCAACGCCATCACCATGTCGACGCCGGTCCCATACAATGGCACGCAGGGGACGGCCGATGATGGTTACTCCTCTGGGGTTCGAAACCTCAACATCTTTTACGATGTATGCACCACCAGGGCTTTCAGCATGACTTCTAAGCGACGGAGGGGTCTCTTTTGGGCGTAGACTGACTCTTTGTTTTCCAGACCGGCAGCTTGGCCTTCATGACCATCTCCGCCGTCTTGGTGCTGCTCATGATCCCCGGAGTCGGCTTCTTCTACAGCGGTCTCGCCCGTCGCAAGTCGGCTCTGCAGCTCGTCCTCCTGTCGATGCTCTCCGTCGCCATCATTAGCTTTCAGTGGTTCTTCTGGGGCTACTCGCTCACGTTTTCACGCACTGGCAACGCCTTCTTGGGTGATCTGACTCAATTCGGCCTCATGAATACTCTTGGCGAGCCCAACGGATCGACTGCCATACCCGACATCCTCTTCTTCCTCTATCAGGGCATGTTCGCCGCCATTACGTGAGTAGACTTCCCTTTAGATACCCGTCGTACGCCACCGTGTTAATCATCCTGACATGGAAACAGTCCCGCCATCGCCATCGGCGCCGTCACTGACCGCGGCCGCATGCTCCCGGCCCTCATCTTCATGTTCATCTGGTCCACGGTCGTCTACGATCCCATCGCCTACTGGTCATGGAACCCGAACGGCTGGCTCTACAAGCTGGGCGCCGTCGACTTCGCTGGCGGCGGCCCGGTCCACATCTCCTCGGGCACCTGCGCCCTCGCGTACAGCATCATGCTCGGCAAGCGCTCCGGCTACTCCAAGAACGCTGGTCTGCCCTACCGCCCGCACAGCGTCACCAACGTCGTCATGGGCACCGTCTTCCTCTGGGTCGGCTGGTTCGGCTTCAACGGTGGCTCCGCGCTCGACATGAGCCTTCGCTCAATCATGGCTTGCGTCGTCACCAACCTGGCGGCTTCGTGCGGCGGCATCACTTGGGTCCTGCTCGACTACCGTCTTGAGAGGAAATGGAGCACCATCGGCTTCTGCTCAGGTGCAATCGCCGGCCTTGTGGCTATCACGCCTGCCTCTGGTTTCGTCACGCCCTGGGCCTCCGTCATCATCGGTATCTGCGGCGGCATTTGCTGCAACTTTGCCACCAAGCTCAAATTCGTCCTCGGCGTTGACGATGCGCTCGACATCTTTGCTGTTCACGCCATCGGCGGAGCCGTCGGAAACATCCTGACGGGCATCTTTGGAGCGTGAGTCACCCATGGCATCCCCCTCCCCACCCTCATTCCCATTCGAAGTAAAAGCGTCTGTTGGTGCTAACAATGAGCTACAGTTCGTACATTGCCGGCCTCGACGGCAGTACGACCACAGGCGACCTCGGATGGATTGAGCATAACTGGATCCAGGTCCCTAAGCAGCTTGCCGGTATCTCCGCCGCCTTCAGTTGGTCCTTTGTTCTCAGCTGCATCATTCTCTTCCTCATGAATCTCATCCCTGGCCTGTCTTTGCGCGTCTCCGCCGAGGATGAGGAGGTCGGCATCGATGACTCCCAGCTCGGCGAGTTTGCCTACGACTACGTCGAGCTGACGCGCCAAGTCACCGATACGGCGAGCCACATCTCTGATCCCGCTTTGTCGTCGAGTAGCTCCACTGCAAACGAGAAGGCGGTGCCCGAGATGGTTTGATTTTGGTTATCGTACATATTTGGGTGGTGTTGTCTCAATAATAACCGTGGCGGAGCCAGATGATTGATCCTCGTTGATACCACACACATGTTCATGTGCAAATAGATCAGCAAATACAATAATTCTCATGCAATTCGCTTCACCTTCGTCAGTGCTACCTCTTCAATTTCTTCCTCCACAGACAGCGCTCCGACAGCATTGAAGTGTTGTTTCGCCCGTTCTACGCAGGCTCAGTAAGCTTGTCAACTCATGGCGTTCTCATTCAGCAGCCGGAGAACATGCAATGAAGAGTATGGATAGCGCTGTCGCGCACGCTTGTGGTAGGCTAGAAACCTCTCGTCGACTAGCGAGCTGAAGCACCGGCGATTTCTTCTTGAAAACAAAATTTCACATCGTATTCCATGCAGTCGCCCATGCAAATGCTCTATCCTTCTGAGCGTGTACCGTTCATATGCCTTTCTCCACCCTCAACAGACTTCAGCTCGGTCTCCGCCTCGCGCTCTCTCACAAACAATTCACGTGCTCGAACCTCCTTTGTACTTGTGTTATCCTGATCCCATGTGGTATACCCGAGTCGGTCGTCAACGTCGTAGCTATTGTTGTCGAAATGACAACAGCCTGCAATTAAATCAAAACTCCGCCTATGCTGTGATGCCAAGAGTTAATTTCGATGTCTGAAAATGCTCGCCGCCATCGAAATCGCTTGGAACACTCCGTTGTCCCTTCCAGCGTGAGTGACCGCGCGAGTCGGCCCCTTTGACTGGCTCATCGCAAGGGATTTGTTGGTTAGACAACTGCTCAACTGGAGGAGAGGCTCATTTCAAAGAACGATTCTCTAGTTCCCGTTTGTCCTGGGAGCCTATTCTCCAAGCGAATCCTGGTAGGGCGGCTGCATTGGGGCTGTGCTTGCTCCCGGCAACTGGCCGCCATTTGCTATGCTGGCCTGCTGAGAAGAACCTGAAGCTGGGTTTAAGGAAGCCATGCTCGCCTGTGCGTGACCATGAGTACTGAGTGGCGGGGCTCCGCTTGCTGGCTCGTTGCTCATGAAGCTCGAAAAGGCCAGAGGTCCCAATCTTCCACTCGGAAGGTGCATGTACTGCTGAGCTGCAGACTGCGAGTGTTGTGAAGCTGCAAAGGGGTGCTGGCTCAGGCTCGGGGCTGGAGGCGGTACAGGGATGGTATGTGCATCCTGCGGAGCGCCTGTTCCGTGATCGGTGCCGGCGTTTCCATTGAGCGGCTGTTGATTAAAGATCTGAGCATCCACGGCCATTTCGCTTCCATCCAGACCTTCGAAATCATTCTCCTCGTCGACCATCTCGTCGTCAAAGCCCTCGCCTTCTGTCGTTGCCAAATTGCTAACCATGGCATGAGGTCGACGAGCCCCACCATTCCGAAGGCGACTTCCACCGGCTCGGTATGGCAGACTCTCGCGTAATTCTTCGAATCGAGGCGAGGTATGTAGAAATTCGCGAAATTGGGAGACCATGCTTCCGGAGAAAACGCAAAATACATCTCTCTGATGAGGCGTAAACTCTGGAAACATGCATTAGAAACAGTGTCGACACTATGCGAAGTCGAGGGTATCGCTCACCAGGAGGCGCTACTCTACAGAAAGCTTGGAAATCGTCTCGCTGAAATGCGGCAACGCCAGTCAAGCTCAAATGAGTTAGTCGCGGGCAAGAGTTGAGAAGTCGCATGATACTCTACAAGCTTGTGAGCAGAGGGCCACAGGAATTTCAGGACAGGGCAAGAAGAGGAGCTAACCTTGAGCGTGAGGTTGACGCAATAGCTTAGATGAACACGCTCCAAGCTAGAGGCGAAGTACTCTCCACCAACAAAAACCCCGCTGGCGTCTCGCCGTACGCGTGGACGGTATGCGGCATCAGCAAGTGCGAAGACCGACTCATCGGTAATCAAGTTGCATTTGACGAGTCCAATTCTCTTCAGCTTGGGAAGCAGTGCCAGTCGTTTCACCGACTCATCGGTTAGATTCGTGCAGCATCCGAGGTCGATATAACGGATCCGATTGCAGCTGCTGACAAGATTCTTAACTCCCTCATCCGTAATCTGTCCGCAGTGGCCGAGATGAACGTAGTGCAGGTTCTTTCCGAGCTTGGAAATGGCATGAACGGCCGCATCGGTGATGTTGCGGCACTTAGCAAGGACAAGGTTGCGCAGGCGGGGTGCGGCATTGATGATCTTCTCAACGGCAGCATCTGTGAGCCTCGTGCAGGAAGTCAAGTCAAGGATCCTAAGATGCTCGTAACGTTGCCCATCGGGGAGGCTAAGGAAAGCGTTGTCGTCGATGAGATCGCAGCTAGCGAGTCGCAGCTCACGCAGGCAGTTACCCTTGGAGAGCAGTGCCGTCACCGGACCGTTGCCAATGTGGTGGCATTGGTGCAGATCAATTTCCAGGATGTTGGGGCAATGCTCGGCGAACGCGAGGATCGCATTATCGCGAAGCTGTGCGCATTCATTGAGTTTCAGCTAGCGTCGAGGTGCACCACGTTAGCATGTGTGGAACTGACAGCACCCGCAGATAACTTGACGGATAGCACGCGCACTCACCCTCTTGATATACTTGCAACTCTGAGCCAGCACAGACATGCTTTCGTTAGAAATACCATCGCACCCGGAGATATTGAGCCCTTGCAGCCGCTTGCAGTGCTCTGATATGGCGTTGATAGATTGCTCGGTGATGTGCTTGTCGTTAGAGATGTCAAGAGCAAGCAGTGAAGCGCTATTCTCAACCAAGGCGATCAGACCAGAGTCAGTGAGGCCACGGCAGTTGGTCAAAGTCAACCGCTCCACCCTCGTGCAGACGGCAAGGGGCAACACGCTGCCGTCGTTGACCTTGTCTGCGAGTGCCGCGAGATTGAGCCGCTTGATGAAGTCTTTGTAGCTGAAAAAGGGGCGTTCAAGTCCTAGGGTTTGACAAATGCTGCTATGGTTTCGCCAGTTGGTACACGCGGGCCTGTGCCACAGCAGGTCGACGGCATTTCTAGCCCAGCGTTTGGAGACGAGCATGCAGTGGTACAAGTCGGACGAGGCGCTTAACTTGGCGAAGACGCTGATGAGGATTTCGTTTGGTAAGCGGCTAACGGGCGGCCAGCAGGTGTCGTCAACCTGCATGTCTTGGAAGTTGGGTACGCCAAGTGACGACTGGGAGTCGTTGGCGCCCAGGAAGAAGTCCGACTCCTCGTTGTCGGCGGGAGCAGGAGACGTCGTGGACGAGGACGACCGGGAGTCGTCCTGATCGTCACTCGCAGTGCCGGATCGCGTAGCCATAGTATCGGGAGTGGCGACAGCCGGGAGCATCGCCAGCCTTACTGGCGGTGTGGTTCGCCACTTCTTGATGTTTCGCTGCAGTATACCGGCCGAGCGGGGTGCAGAGTCGATGTCCGATGGCTCGGAGTTGGAGAGGCGGTCGAGGAATCGAATAGTCGGGCTCCTTGGCGAAGGACGGTCTGGAGTTGGCACCCTGGGAAGCGGCGGCAGGATCGGTGCAGCTGACGGCTTCTGCTGTCGGTCCTATTGGCGTTAGGGCGTTACGGAGGGCGGAGAAGGCTGCCAACAGCCTGATGTCGGGTGCGTGCAAGATCAATCAAAACAGCACGGGTGACGTCGACAGGGTAGTGGAATGCAGTCTGGGCCAGCGTGGCCGTCGAGTGCCGCGGCGCTGTTCAGGTCGTGGCGGCTGCTGGATGCAGGGCAGAGGCGGCAAAGATGCGGAGGGAAGCTGACGGACGGATGGATGGGTGAGGGATGGAGGCTTTTGTTGTTGCTCCCGTCCTTGGGGGCGCTTGTGGTGATGAAAGTCAGCAGGGAGCCAGGCCGAGACGGGGCGGAGACAAGGACGGGTGCGGGCGCGCGTGGGGCTTTTCACGGGACCCTCCAGCCCCAGCGGGTTTGACCACTGTCGGGCCTCTATAGCCTTAGCGCCTTACAGGACCTTCGCCCGCCTGACGGATGCGCCAAAGGCGGCCCTGAGCAACGCCCGTGCTGCACCGTGCGCTAAAACTGGACGCGTGCGGAACACGGGGTCCTGGACGGTCGACAGGCATATACGGCGTGCTCGGAATACCTGCAAACTCACAGGCAGGTAGCACGCACGTGACACCCTTGAGACATCGCAGAAACTGCGAGGCGCGACATCGGATGGTTGACCGATGGAAGACATGCCATGACATGATGCCGGGGTCTTCCCGTGTAGAGCTTGGTGTTGGCGGAGTCATGGTCTACGGGTTCGCAACTGGTATGCCGTCTACGTTTGACACCGCTCGCAGGCAGCACAAGAAGTACTGTAAAGCACCTGCTGTTGAAGTACAGGCCCAATGGAAGTTCTGCGAAGAGGTCGAGCAGTCAAAACAATGCCTTACACCTAGCCCAGCAGGCATCGTTATAACACTTCTCAATACTAGCAGACTGTGTGATTGTATCACATCTAGGAGTATGCTATGGAAAGCTATTGAATACTTGGAACCTAGTACAGATGTAGAATTCGAGCTAGATGGTATTTTCAATACCAAATTTTCTTTGGAATGAGTTGCAGAAATGCATCCACCAGATATTTCACGTCGTGACATCCGGCTAGATGCCCACGCGGGCCGGCTGCGATTGCGGAGGTTGTAGGGTAGGAAGATGATGGCAATGCTCGTCATAATGCTCCGTACTGAGCACGGAGCATTAGATGCGGTCAGCTCGCGATTACATAATGGCGCGGAAGATCCCCATCGCTCGTGGGCAAAGTACGTCACTTTTCCAGGCCGGCGTGGGTCCGTGGTGGGCTCACTCTTCCATCTCAACTTCGGACTCTCGAGCCCAGCCAACTATCCGAGGGGCATAATCGCTCGTACGGTGTTTTCAATACCCGCTGATTGATACACCGCGGCCACTACCATGGCGATTCTTCGACCCGCAGCGGCTCTCGCCCGCCCTGTTCTGCGGCCATGCTGCAATAGCATGGCTCCTGTCCGGGCTGCAGCCCGCCGAACGCTCTTTTCCCAAAGACAATCAGCGCGCGCGACGCAAGACTTCGACCTCAACAAGCTCAATGCCAAGCGGAGGGACTACGAGCAGAACCGCACGGCCTTTCTCGCGGCGGGTGCCCTGGCGGGAATCATCTCCTTCGTCTACACTGCCTGGAAGCTCAAGCAGAGGCTCGACGTGGAGCGCGAGAAGGAGAAGTTGGCGGTCAAATGCGACGCGCCCATCTCGACCGATACATTCAAGACGGAAGCGGGTGAGAAGCGCAAGGTGGTTCTGCACGACGAGGACGGCAGAGAGATTGTCCCCACAGGCCACGGTCTTGTCAAGGCGTTCCCGCGCTTGCTAGACGTAGACCTGCCGGTGTCGCAGTCTCCGAGCAGCAGCAGCAGTCCCATCGCCGATTCCATCTCGGACAAGAACGGCGTCGAGTTCACGCTCGTAGGGTTGGGCATGCGTACGGTGACCTTCATCGGCATCCAGGTCTATCTCGTGGGCTTCTATGTCGCAACGCAAGACATCGCTAGACTGCAGCATTACCTGGTTAAGAAGATTAACCCGCTGGCGACGACACTGATTCCCTCCGAAAAGGACGCATTGCGCAAGGCGCTGCTCGACGCCACAGAGGGCGAGCTGACATGGGACGCGATACTGCGGGAGGCGGGATGTCGGACTGCATTCCGCATCTCGCCCGTGCGGGACACCGACTTCCACCACCTGCGAGACGGCTTTGTGAGGGCTATCCAAGCGCGTTCGCAGAGGGACAAGGCGTACGGCGATGAGGAGTTTGGCTCCGCCATGAAGGAATTCAAAGGCATCTTCAACCGCGGGTCGGTGCCCAAGAAAAAGGAGCTGCTGCTCTGTCGCGACGGGCAGGGCGAGCTGTCGATCATGTACAGTGACGGCGACGACAAGAAGGGTGCTACGAGGGAGATCATGGGCACCATCTCCGATGAGAGGCTGTCTAGGTTGTTGTGGCTGAATTACCTTGCTGGGAACAAGGTCGCCTCTGAGGGAGCCAGGGAAAACATCATCGAAGGGGTCATGGAGTTTGTGGAGCGGCCTGTCGGCACTGTCGCAACTCAGGTTGTGTAAAGGAGAACACGGCGTGTTTTCAACACGATGTACATTACGGAGTGTCCAAGAGCGAGTGTACAGTACTTGACTGTCATCGAAGCGTATGGCAATGCGGCACAGTTCATAGACGGCAGAGCAGATGCAGAATCACGAGACAAGTCTCCCCATGAGAGCGCGCCTGCAATGGAAATGTCATTTACTGTCAAACCCAAGCTTTCTCTAGACGTTGCAACATAATGCTTGTCTAGCACGGGATGCTGCGCCATTCATCTATGAATGCGATGCCCTAGTACTGTCATTGATCCATCGTCACAGGCGGCTCCTAATGCCAGTCGAAAACCCAACGCATCAGCGCCTCTCCTGCTTGCCACAACCGCCAGAAGGAGCGCTTACGCCTTCAACGCGCCCGCCTCCTTGAGCAGCTCCGCCAACTTGCCCGCCTTGTAGAGCGTCTGGAGATCTGAGTTGCCGCCAATGTGCTTCTGCTTGATGTGGATGTTGGGAACGGTGCGCTGGCCCGTGAGCTTCTCGAGAGCGTCCTGCAGGGCACTGCCGTCGGCTATGTGGCGTCAGGAGTCAGTATCTAGTCGCAATGCGCCGCAGGGAGGATGGTGGGAAAAGGGACGTACGTTCGTTGTCGAGCTCAAGGGCAGTGTACTCGGCGTGCAGGTTGTCGAGCGTCTGCTTCGTAGCCCTGCAGTACGGGCAGTACGACTTGGAGAAGACGACTGGGCGAGCAACGTGTTAGCAGCTTCTCCATCGTGTAGGAGGCAGCACAGAGAAATCATCTTCCGTCTCTTTGCTACCGCGGGAAGCACCCACCAACAGCGTTGTCGTTGATCAGGTCCTGGACCTTCTTGCTTGCGTCTGCCATTGTCACTGATGGAGTCGTCGAGAAGAACTGTCGAAAGACGCGGAACATGGACATGTGTGGTCGAGGATTCAGCAGCGGAGGAGGCTGCAGGAGGGAGGGAGCGGCGTTTTCGGCGTTGATATATCTATCTCTGCGGCGGGGGGGCGACAACTTGTTACCGGTAGATTTGTCACCCAATACGTACCCCGTGCTCGCCGTCGTCGTCGCAGAAGGAGTTGGCAAAGCCGCGCAGTGGCTGATTGGCTGTCCGACAACGGAAAAGGTGGAAACCATCCATGATGCAATCCGCCGGGCCAAATCACCGTCCGTCCAGGCAGTAATTCCAAATACCGAGGCTCTGCCGAATCTCCCGTCCAGGCACGGCGGCGGGACGTTGGCCTAATGTGGTAACGGAGCGGGAGTTGACGTTTCCCCCTGTTTCCCTTGCGATCGATCTTGGTGGCTTGCGGAGTAGTCAGCATGGATGGATTCCAACAACCGATTTACAAATATGCCATCCAGCTCTATCCGTGTTTTGGCCGGCAACGAGGGAGGCGAGCGGCTACTCCGTAGCATGCCAACGGCAAGTCTTGCATCAACAACGAGCTGAAAAAGGTGAACGGTTTATTGGAAGTTTTGGCGAGCGTGCAAGGAGGAGAATGCGTGGTCGAAGACGCGCTGCGTCATAAGCGGCAGTGTCTGACACTCTGCCAGCAACTCCCGGCCGATCTAAATACCTGCAGGGGTCAAGCTTATCTGTCCAGGGATCACTGCTTGATATAGAAGTATATTGCAACCGGGTGCGGCGACGCCTGGAACTTGGTCGCCGCATCTTCTACGGTCAGAGTCGGAGGCCGTTTCCACAGCATTATGATGCTCATGTAGGTACAGCACTCCAAGGTCTTCATTCCGGCTCACAGTTGCTCTGATCCTCGAGCGACTCTTGAGTGATACCCTGCTCAACGCGGCAGCTCTTGGGGACATTTGCGTACTACGCCCTTGGGCAGGTTGCGAGCACAAACTGACCGCCAATGGACAAATGCATTCTCTCGACGATATTCACCCTGCCCTCCATGTTGATAAATTCTCATTCTCGTACGTCAATTTGATCGTTTTTAAGCTCAGTAGCAGTAATGAGAGTTAGATAAGCCACATGCATTCTCCCACGAATCCACAACATCTGCCGCCAGACCCGCCGACGGGAAGTAATAGAACGGTGAAGAGGGAGTCGGGCTGATGTAACTGCTTCATCAGGCAGCGATAGTGATCCTCACTAATACCCAGTAGCAACAAATCTGATAATCCTCGAGAAATGATGGACCCGCAGACGACCAAGGATGAAGAAGTACAGTCATCATAGTTCAGGTTCTTACCTTACACTTCAGGATTCTGAGATGGCGTGGTGGTACATCTAACAGCTTGCCTGACAGGGTATTTGCTGTTTAAACTGCTACATCCCATTTCACGATACCTTCTCCCTAACGAGCGTTGTGTTACGGTCTCTGCATGTACTCAAAACTCCGTCCAGGGTGTACCGGATTACTCGTTTCCGTATGGTGGCGTCTCGTCTGTAGGGCTACCGCCTGTGACATCGGTTGGCCAGGGTCCAACAGACAAGGATTCGCATCTGTCGATTCAGGCCAGAGCCGCCAATATTGGTCCCTGTCTTATCGGCGTTCGTGTTTTCGGGACAGTTGCCTTATGTAGGGTAGTCAGGCGCCTGTAGCTAAGTCGCGACGAAACGTCTCGGCTCGTCGATTTGCCTAGATCGGACGCTCGCTCGAGGGGGAAAAAGCGAGACAGGTGAACGGCCTGTTTCCATAAAATCTTCCAAAATTATTATTGACCAATGTCGCTTGGTCTGAGCCGTGAAGTTGCGCGTTCCATCGGTTAGCACGAAGTAACATCACCTGACCCGTGGGCGCCTTACACCGGTCACGGCCCCGCCACCAGCGAATCTCCTGGCCTGCTCAGGTGCTAGGACGTTGCTGACCGTCAACAACCAACAACTATCAACCCTCGTGGCCATTGCTCATACTAGATCTTCTTATTGCGCAGCAGTCGCAGCGTCGCATGCACCCTCTCCCAATATTTAGATTTATCGCACCGGCCTCGTCGCGACTGTAGCATAGCGTTGTTCGCCTTCTCTCGCTACCAGCGCCGCAAGCCGCCCTTCAGCCTGAGGAGCTAGGGACGATTGAGGCTCGCGCAAAGAGACCAGCGTCCGACTGGAGACCCCTTTCGCAGCGACCAAATCGGAACCCACCCCTGACCCGCTACGGCAACAGACGCTATACTCCACTCCTTGGGTCGTCGAACTCTTGACCGGCGTCAGCGTGGCCCAACGTCGTCGAGTCGGAACGTCGTCCTCGACATCGGCGGCGTCTGCTGCATCACTCCAACTGCGTCGCTCGATCGCCACCTCACCCGCATACATGCCCCGCGTCTAGCCACCAGACCGATCGCTCTGTTTGCCTCTCGCACCTCCTGTTCCGCCCTCGCCCCGCGTCTAGAGAAATTTGATCGATAGCTGCGAGAGGTGTCCTGTCAAAGGGCCACCTTACCACGGCGTCAAGGTGGATTCCAGCCAGGTCGCGGCGGCATCCTCCGGAGCCTTGCAAAACATCTCGTCGTATCTCAACGGCACTCTGGCAAACCTCTCGTCGGTCTTCCAAGAGTCGAGCGAATACATATCCGAGACGCTCGGCGTCCCTCCGGGGCTTGTCTACAGCAGCCTTGCCGCCTTCATCGCCGTCCCCATTACGATGTCGAGATATGGATGGTCCCTCAATCGCGAGCAGAGCTCCCCGTACAGCTCGATGTCGGGGGGCGTTCCGGCAGTGACGGACGAGGACTTCAGCTACATCACGTCGCAGGACTTGGACGACTCTCCCCTTGGTTTGTCGGATGGTCGCTATCACCCCAGGTCACAGTCGGCGGCCCAGTCAGCTCTAGAGGACGATGTTCTTCTCATCAAGAACAAGGGCGTGACGTATCCCGCCCACTTCCCTGCATACTCCATCGGGGATGGGAAGCTGCGAGTCAGGGATGTCCGAGAGCGCATCGGGATCATGATGGATCTTACAGAGCGAGCCACGCGCCGCATCAAACTCTTGTACAAGGGCAAGCAGCTCAAAGAGCCCGCGGCGCCAGTCCGCGACTACGGGGTCAAGAACAAAAGTGAATTGATGGCGGTCCTGCCGGACGTTGGTGACGAGAGCAGCCTATCTGACGAGGAGATGGTAATTGTGGGAGATTCATCTCGGAACGAAGCCAAGTCGCAGCGTCGCAAGAAGAAAAAGGGAAAGAAGCGAGGCACCAGGGAGGATGGTGACTCGGCGAGCAGCCCTCCTGACAGCAACTCGAACTCGAAATCCCCGCCGCCTTCAGCAGCTGGCAGCGGTCCGCTGAAGCGCATCGAGGAGCTGACCAGCGAATTCACCGCCAAATGGCTGCCTTTGTGCGTTCAGTACACCGCATCGCCGCCATCGGACCCCAAGACGCGGGAGGAGGAGCACAGAAAGCTGTCCGAGAGCTTGCTGCAGAACATTTTGTTGAAGCTCGACGGAGTAGAGACCGAAGGAATTGCCGAAGTGAGGACCAGGCGAAAAGAGTTGGTGCATCGGGTTCAGGAGGTGCTCAAGGGACTGGATGCAGCGGTCAAGGACCAGTGAAGGGACTCGGAATTCTTATGCTCTGGCATTTACTCATCGCGTGCAGGAGCTCTGGGCAGGCTTGGACGGAGGATTCTACTACAAATTTGCTGCGTTGCATGCTGCAGGTTGGAATTGAAGGGGCTATTTCGAGATTGGATTGCGCTGGCATGGTTATAGATCATACTGTACAATGAGCATAGATCAGACTGGACTAGCCAGCGCAGGAGATTGGGGATGAGCTCGGGATCCGACAAATAGACTAGACGATTGACGATGCCAACGAGGGGACACTGGCTTTCCTGCTGGCGAAAGTGACTACAAACTATTTTCCGAGGCCCAGGGAGCGCGTGGTCTCTTGAAGCTAGAGTACGAGTAGTGATTTGGCTGGAAGCGCCGACGATCGTCGCTCATGAATGGCATGTCTTGTTAGGCAGCGTCAAGCCAGCCCATGCCGATGGCTCATCACGTGCTCCCCCGCTGGCCACGGTCGTCCCGTGTGTGGATACATGCCCCGGAAAGGTGGGCGGCAAAACCCCGGCCCAGCGACTAGGTTTTGCAGCCCTAAAGCACGTTGCGGCTGTAAGCCCTCTTCGCTTCCCCCCAAACGCCGCCTTCCCGTATTTGGCTAGTGCTCCTGGTCCCAAAGGCACAACGAGCCCTCAAGCGGAACTTGGATTTTCTCGCCGTCAATCACTATCGCGACTACACCAACATCCTCGCCCAGGGACGACTAACCCCAGCAGCACAGCAACAGATTCTCGCCGGCCAGGTTGGAGAATTTGTGTGTCTACGTCGTCGTCTGAACCGTCGCCTTCCCTCCGTTTCCTTTCGCCACTAAAGGAGTCGATACGATGTCGTCGTTCGAGCCGGTTGTGAGTACACCACCAGTCGTTTGCATCCGTGGCGCGATGGCAAACTCGGGTCCAGAGAGCGGCGCAAGCAGGTTTCAAGGGAATCGACATGGTTGGGGAATATTGTCTGCTGCCGCTCTCTGGCAACCAAGAGGCGCCATCGCCGCACGGGAGATGTGATGGCACAATTGGCTAACGGATGCGCTTCCGCTCAGGTTGTCATCGATGGCAAGGGCCACCTTCTGGGCCGTCTTGCCAGCATTGTTGCCAAGCAGCTCCTCAACGGTCAGAAGATCGTTGTTGTCCGCTGCGAGGCTCTCAACATCTCTGGCGAGTTCTTCCGCGCGAAGCGTACGTCCACCCAACCCTCGCCCACAACCACCTACGACCTTCCAACTAGGATGGCGTCGGCTATCAACTCTTCACAGCGCACCGAGCTGGTGCCCTGTTTCTTGGGAGGGAACAAAATGCTGACCGTCAAACAGTCAAGTACCACGCCTACCTGCGCAAGATGACCCGATACAACCCCACCCGCGGTGGTGAGTTCGACACCGATTGCTGTGCGGCGCCTGCAGCTTGCTAACGGCTCATAGGTCCCTTCCACTTCCGCGCTCCCTCCCGAATCTTCTACAAGGCCGTCCGTGGCATGATCCCTCACAAGACTGCCCGTGGTGCCGCCGCTCTGGAGCGCCTTAAGGTCTTCGAGGGTGTCCCCCCTCCCTACGACAAGCAGAAGAAGGTCGTCGTTCCCCAGGCCCTGCGCGTCCTCCGTCTGCAGCCTGGCCGCAAGTACTGCACTGTTGGCCGTCTGAGCCACGAGGTTGGCTGGAAGTACCAGGATGTTGTCGCTCGGTATGCTACACCCGCGGTGATGATCAGGCGAAGCCGGGCATTTGCTGACTCTACAATTGCAGGTTGGAGGAGCGAAGAAAGGCGAAGGGCGCCGCCTACTACGAGCGCAAGAAGGTCGCTGCCCGACAACTGTCCGACGCGAAGAAGAACGCCGCCACGAAGACCGAGACTGCGAAGGCCCTTGCGGCTTTCGGCTACTAAGTTAGCCAGCACCATTGACTTTAATCGGTCTTGGTAGCTTCGCATTGTCTTGTCATTTCTCGTGCGGTTCATTAGATTGGCGCGGCGGTTCACAACGGATTACACTTGATTTGCTGAGTGATGGCAAGGGCGGCGGCTTACGGGAGGGTTGCGGATGGTTATTCTAAATGTTCTACATGAATCTCGTCGGAACCCGTGCCACAAACAATAAAGCACAGAAACCAAAGCTCGAAACCACGAATGGTGCGTGAGGATGACAGAGAGATATGGCGCGTTGCGGTTCGCGACTTGTGACGGACGCGGAACAAGAGGGATGGTCTCGCTCGCCCCTTGGCTCTACCCAAGGATGCCAGTCTCGGCTTGAGCGGGAGGGTCCTGAGGGGATGCAAGATGGCGGGAGGTGATGATGATGGAATACGTTAACTCTTCTCCGATGGACGGAGGGACCTAGCATTTTACACAATAGGAGTAGAAAAGGAATGGATCTTGCATTGCAGAATTAGCGACTTCCACAGCGGAAGCTATTTGAGGCGACTTGGTCCACTACGTCACTATCTGAGAATGTGGACGACTGGGGCGCGACATCAACCTCTGGCATCTGTCTGCATTAGAAGCATCTTGCCGGCAGAGGTTGTCTGAGTTGGCTGGACTTGGACCGCCGTATAGGCGAGCGTGTATCATATCAAGACGCCTCGGCGGACTATTCAGCGCCAAGATGAATCGTGAGCCTGGGGAGCGCGCGCAAAAACTACTTTGTAGTGAACGCGGAGTCGCAACAATGTGCGAGTAAACCCGGCCAAATGTGTTTGTGGGGAGCCTTGATTGCCACAGAAACGCACCCAAAGCAAAACCCTGGTCCTCGTGCAACTGCCTGACCTCACTTTTATTTTTGAAGCATGAAACAAGAAGCTGGCTATACATGCTTTCCATGTTGGACCAAAATTACTGGAAAAGTATCTTTTTAATTCTTGAATTCACGAAGCGTCATGTTTACGGGGACGCGATCTGCTCGTGGGCTGCTGCTTGTAGTGGTGGAGTATCTGCGCGCGACCGACCCCACAGTCACATGCTGATAAGATAGCCGCTCGTAAGGTGCGAGGTGTCCTATCCAGACTGAGCTTCTCACTGCGCAAGCTTCGCGACTACGACTACACTCCCTCGACCTGCTTATTCCCCACGACACACTCTTCTCATAGCCCACTTGCACGATCAGAGCTGCGAGAGTGAGCGAACTGAGATCCGAGAAACGCGATCAAGTTACCCTACGCCACACCAGCAAGAGGCCAGTCGCAGACCGCATCCTGTCGGCCACAAAGTCCGGGGGAAACAAACCCACCGGCGTCGCAATCATGTCCGACCTCACGCACTTCGACCTCCTCCCCCTACAGATGGACGCGCAGTCCAAAGCCATCAGCGCGCCGAGCCGGTCCTCGCGCGCCCTCGTCTCCGAGCTCGAGCAGCTCAACAGCCTGCACCGCGCGCTCCTGTCCATCGAAGGCCCCACGAACGGCGTGCCACCGCCGCCGGTCCCCGTCAACCCCAAGCGCACCGGCAACGTGACCAAGCTGCGCGACAACGGCAACGCCGAGTACCGGAAGCAAAAGTACGCCGAGGCCGTGCGGCTCTACACGCTCGGCATCCAGATGGCCCTCACGCGGCCCATGTGGGAGCCCGCGGCCCTCGTCCGCGAGGAGGTCAGCGGCCTGCTGGCGAACCGTGCGCAGGCTCACATGGCCATGCAGAACTGGCCCGAGGGCGCCGTCGACGCCGAGGCGAGCGTCGAGGCGCGGCGCGTGGGCAACGCAAAGGCCTGGTGGCGGAGGGGCCGGTGTCTGGTCGAGATGGGCCGGCTGGACGAGGCTCGGGAGTGGGTGAAGAGTGGGCTGGAGGTGGAGGGCGAGGAGGCCGAGCTCGTCGGCCTACTGAAAGAGATCGAGGGCTTGATCGAGAACAAGAAGGCGCACTGAGGCTGCCCTGTTTCTTGTTTTCATCTCCACGGGAGAAGTTGTGGCGGGCTTCTCGATTCATGCGAGGCGGGACGGGACGTTTGGAGCATGACGGCTTCGCCGCGGAGAGAGCCGGGCGGAAGCCTCAGAGACTCTTCCTCAGGAACTGCACGACACGACATCAGCCCAGAATAGAACGGCGCCGGGGACACGATCCGGGCAGACTAGCGAAGCGGCCATGGCGCATGGGAACCATACATTTCTTTTGATATTTTGGCTAGCCCATCTCAGCCTCCCTTGTCGTGCACCGTGGAGCATGCATGGCTACAGTCCCGTAGTACACGCATGTCTTGCTAGTATTGGAACAAGTTACGTGCGGGCTAGACTCGAGCACGAATCATGTCTGAACCCCAATATCGGGCTTGGCCTCTGAGACATGGGCCTGAAGGCGATGAGCTAATTTGCACTGGACTGGGAGGCTCTGGAAGCAAGGTTCCAGCATTGACAGGTCGGGCATGGCAGCGAACGTCGCGTGCCGCACTTCCCTAGCATAATCTTGGCAGAAACGGGAGATAGGAAAGATTGCAATTGCTTGAATTGATCGGGATATCCCAATTGCTAGTGCCGAAAACGAAAAACCTGTGAAAAACAAAAAGCAGGCATCCAAATCCGTGAAAGCCCTGTCCCAACCTCTCCTTGGTCATCCCCATCATCATCTTACATGAGTCGCCGGCTGACTGCTCTTTCGACCCTGAGGTATGCAAATGCCAGGATGCTTGAGTAAATCAGAAGCCCTGGGATTCCATTCACGGGTATAACTGCGGCCAAGAAAAGAAAATAGAAATACCCGGCCGGCAAGCGCAAGTCCGACGGCCCCATTGCATCCGTGAGCGTTTGAAGGGGGTAGTAAGTGTCGACAATAGTACAACCGGGCAAAATCGTCTCGCGTGATCCATGCTGCTTTGCCGTTGAATGAGCAAATCTTGCGAAAGAGCTATCGAAAAAAGCATAGCTCGCGCGTATTGTGTTGGTAGTGCAGCGCGACTGAAAGACAATATTGATGCCTCTTGTCGATCGTTTCTCCGTCACGGTCATGCGCAGATTCGCTTAGAAGTAGCGAAAGGGCCATTATCGTTATGCCCGCGCAGGAATGGCGCGCAGCTCGCCGTCCACTTTGGTCACCGTCCGGCGTCTCTATCCGTGGCAACTCCAATCCTAGCTCCAGTCCAGGCTCATCCCAGCCCAAACAGCCGCTCTATTCGGACTTCTCGGAAAGTTGCATCTTCTCGTTGACGGTGACACTGAGGGTGACACTCTTCTGGCGTGGTCGCATGACGGCATCCTGACTGCTCATGCGGCGATCGAGAGCACGCTCCAGCTTGGCGCCAAGAGCCAACTTGCTCATGTTGTCCGTCTTCTCGTCGCTAAGGACGACGCGCTGAGACGAGAGGGCCTTGTTCTCCATGCGATCCAGGCCGAGGGCGATGTCGCGAATCTCAGCTTGCACGGAGTCGCTAGTCTGCATAGTGGGCGTCAAAGACGGTGCCGCCATGCTGTAGGAGCTGAAGCGGACCGAAGCTCGGACCTGTCGGTGCGAAAGAGTCAGCTTGGGAGAGAGCAGAGGTTTCGCGCTGATGACTCGCAGACGTGGGTGATAGTGGCAATAACGTTGAGGAAGCAGAGGCCGGGAGAGCACAAACCCAGGGAGGGCGACTGTTTTCGAGGGTTCAAGGAGCAAAGCAGGTCAAAGGGAGGGTAAGACAAGCAGAGAGACAGAGCTTGAGTACAGCCGAGGCAAGGAAGTCAAGGCAAGACAAGGCAGCGCAATGACGATGGCAAGAGACGAAGATAGAGGCAAATGATGGACGTACCGATGGGGCCATGATGGGGCGAGAGGAGTCGAGAGAAGCAGGCATGTTGTCGCCGAGTCGGTGCAAGAAGTGCAGATGGCCGTCGATGGGGACGGTGGATGGGTGGATACAGGATGAGACTGAAGGTGCAGGGACCCCGTCTTCAGCAAGTCAGGTATGCGACGAGCGGCAACCGTGAGCGCGTGGCCCTTTGTTTCTCGTGGCTCTGTCTTTGGCTGGGCGTGGGGAGCAACGATCCCCGGAGATGCTCGATTGGCCGTTTGCCGAAGCTTGGTAGCTGTGGACACCTCGAGACGTCGAGAGCGGTCGCGGGCTGTAAAGGGGCTAGGCTTGGCGCTGGTCTGTGGGCGGTTGCGCAAGGAATCACGCTTCGTCAACGGGGGCTTCAGCGACTCGGGAGCACGAAGGCTTGTTGCTGGGCTGAGGCTTGCGCGAGGGCGAGATGCGAAGAGTGAAAGAGCACGGCGTGAGGAGAGGAAGAGGACAGAAGAGGGAGGGAGAGAGAGAGTGGATGCGGACGGAGCCGGGCTGAGCAGGTGGGTGGGGGGGTTTTGGCTGGGGAGGCTGCAGTGAGCGATGGAGGGATCCGTGGATGCGTGACGGCGGGGGCGTAACATCGTTAAAGGGTGGGCGCTGTCGGGTTCGTCGAGGCTACCGGGGAGGGGGGTTGGGGGGGCTGCAAGTGCGAAGTACAGGGCTATGGTACCTGCCAACAAGCGTCCAGAGCCTGAGGTGCCTGCCCGGAAAGTAGAAAGTTCCAGTGAGGAACTGCAGTTGCCCCGGTCGTCCGCTGGCAGCGCTCCCGCCTTCCAAGTTGACTTTCATGGATGGTTGCCTGGCCGAAACCTCCCGTCTCCCATCTACCTTACATGTCCGAGTGCCTTACCTACTAGTATGGATGCTCAGGATGAGGTGGTGCCAGTCCGCCGCCGCCGCCGCCAACAGCCTCCCGCGAGCGATCTGAGAACTTGCACACAAAGCTAAGCCCCATTTAGCGGCGAATGCCGCCACCAAAATTTACCGCGCGCGTGTTCCCCGCACCGCGGGTCAGAAGTCACTTTGATGTGTGAGATGTACATGAATTTGAATGCGGTCAATTGAAGTTATCAACACAACACGAGCGGCTGAGAGGCTGCGAGCCCGGCGCCCTTAGCCACAGGGCCACAGGGCCACAGGGCCATAGGGCTACGCGTCATCAAGTACACGTTTCTCGTCGAGGTCGAGCAGCCCCCCGTCATCAAGCTGGATCTAAACGAGCACGAGCGGTTCCTGTGGGCCACCGAGGACGAGTGCCGCGCGGGCAGGGTTGGGGACGTGGCCATCAGGTTTACTACGGACCAGCAGCAGGCGACAATCATGGAAGCATTCAGGGTCTGCAAGGAGTCGAATTGACTCCGGGCTCCAACTGTCTTGGGACTTTGTCGGCGAGATCCGTGTTCTCCTGCAAAATACAATCATTGCGGGATTTGCCTCCGTCTTTGCCTCAGTCATCCGCTCTCGTCAGGTCTATAGCCGATTGGCTCCCGAATACTTTCAGCACGACGATTTCCTTGCCATCCTGGACCTTGAGCTCCAACATCACATCCAGCCCCTCGAGGACGAATACGCAAAACTCGTCTCCGCCCTCATGTCTCGCCGACGGCATCGCCCCTGGCAAGAGCCGCACCGAGCCGAAAGAGTCGTACACGACGACCGGCTTGCCGGCCTCGTCAGCCTCGACGCTGTAGTAGTGGTTCTTCCCATCCGTCCATTTCCCCTTCCATGATTTCCAAGCATTTCCCGGCTCTGCTTCGGGCAGGACGAACGGTGTTATGATGGGTTCAAAGGCACCCCCGCTGGGCACCTGCGGCCAGCGCTTCAAGTAAGCAATAGCCTGCGAGATCTTCCACAGTGTCCAAAGGCCCTCGGCCGAGTTGGTCATGACGGCGATGCCGCAGTTTCGCGGCACGTTGTTGTTGTTTCCGAGGATATCGGCAAAGCCAGTGAAGGAGCATCTCCAGCCAGGCTCGTTGGCTCCACCGTGTGTGAAACTGGTTCTGGCCTCGCTAGGGACGAACCAAGAGAGCGCCATCTTGCCCTCCACCACGGTCAGCATCTTTTCAGCCGTGCCTTTGCGAAGGATTGCACCGTCGGCGCCGTCCAGCGACTTCTGTACTGCTTGGATGACTTTCAAAAGGTCGCTTGGAGTCGTCCAGAGGCCGGCGGCCGCCTGCTCGGGGTCCACGCGTTGCTCGTCCTCACAGGCAGTAAAGCCGGTGTAGTACGCCTTTGCGGCGTTCTTCTCATCCTGAGGTAGGGGCTTGAAGAATGATCTGGTCATCCCGAGAGGGTTGAGGACGAGATCGGCTATCAATATTGCAAAGTCCGTTCCGGTTACCGCCTCGAGAATTATCTGAAGCACCGTGATGCCGCCGCCGGAGTACGCAAAGGACTGGCCTGGAAGACCTTCGAGACGTACGCGCGTCGTGTTCACCGGGTACTTGCCTGTAAGTACTTGGCGGGCAGTTGGTACTTCTGCGTTGCGGGCAATTGAGTAACCCGGAAACCCATTCACCGACAGGCCCGCGGTATGGCTCATGAGCTGCTTGACGGTGATGCTCTCTACCATAGCTCTCTGGGTCTTTGTCACCCCTTCTGTCAGAATTTCCAGGACGTCCTGCGGGAGGAGTTCGGCAACCGTGCTCTCAAGAGTGAGACGCCCTTGATCGACGAGGCGCATGACGGCCACGGCTGTGACCGGCTTCGAGATGCTGCATGCTTGGAAGATGGTGTCCGTGTCGTCACCGACGGTAGAAAAGCAGTGGGATGAGACCACTCCGTCTTCCAGAACCGCAACCGAGGCGGTTGGTGTTCCGATTTCGGCAAGGCCTTCTGCGGCGCTTGGCGTTTGCTGTGCGGCCTGGATGAGGCTGCTGAGAGCGTCCAAAACTGCCATTGTATGTGTAAGGCGTGATCGACTCCAAGAGGTGTTGTCTGCGTGGAATATTTACGGTTTGGCAGGCGACGCTCACCTTTTATTTCTGAATGTAATATTTCGCTGACGACGAGTATAGCGCCAATGGCCGTTCATCAATTTCTGTCTTCTCGATTCGTATGTGCCGCGTGGGTGAAGCCGCAACCGCCAACGCCACGGGACCTTTGTCTAGTGCTGACCTTTAGCAGGCCCTGCTACGTAGTTGGTTTGAGCGCAGTACAGATATAGGTTGCCTATATGAGACTGACGGGATATTACTATTGGCTGTAGGGGGGGCTGGCGGGAGAAACTCGTCAGTGAACACGTCCATTAACCGAACCGCGTATTCGCAAGCGAATATATCATCGGTATGACTCAATTGTGCGAGTATACGTACAGGTAAGTCAAGCCATCACTCTCGGCCACGTTTGTGGCTTCTCTATGTTGGGTCTAATGGCCAGCTCATATTCAAGAGCCCCACTGCGCGCTCCAATTCCTCGGCATATCTGGAGTCACTGGACCGAGCCTTGCCGCCGAGTGACTGTGACGAATTGTCCTAGTCATGTGTCAACTCGACGTAGCCCAATCCCCGCCATTACGCATGAAGCATGCTCTTGTACGTATCCAGCAGCTTGATGCTCGGATTTTTCACAACGTCCGCACCTTTTCCTGCGCTCCTCTCAAGAGTCGCGACCCATTCCTCAAAACTAGCTAGCTTCTCGACCCGTCCGTCTGGTACTCAAGCAAGGCCGTTGCCAGTTCCCTCCATGCCGTCTTGGTTGGATTGACACAGTGAAAGCAGCCGTTGATCTCGGATGCGGGCACGGGCTCCATGAGTCCTGAGACGTCGAGGATAAGCCCGGCCACGTCTTCAATAGGCATCCAGTCGACCTCTTCTACAGGGCCGAGATGCTCCGGTAGCATGCCTAAACTTTGACAAATTGGTCTTGCTTACTACTTTCAATGCCCGGCTAGCAAGACGCTTTTGACCAAGCTGGTCTCATTGCAATGCTTAATAAGTTCCGAGATGGCAGCCATTGCGAGGGGAATGCGCGCGGCAAATTTTGGTGGCGGCATTCGCCGCCAAATGGGGCTTAGCTCTGTGTGTATGTTCTCAGATCTTGTGTGTATGTTCTATCCCCCTCCCGCGAGCACCTGCACTGTGGCGCGGACGGCCACGCGGTGTCAGCGCGCCATGCGCTCTGCAGGTGGATCCTCGATGCCATGTGCAGGTCGCATCGTAGCCACTGAGCTTCCGATCCTGCATCCCACGACGGCCCTAGCCGTCTCGTTCGTGCCCTTCCTTTTCAGGTCCCCTTGCTGACGAGCGCGTATCAGAGCGAGACATCCAATGCGAGCAGGACGCGGACGGCAGCCGCTCGAATGAAAAACCAGAATGATATTTCCAGGACTTGTTGCGTTTGCCACGCTCCGGCTACGCTACTTCGGACGCAACGATGATTGATCAGGTGTTCTTGTTCGGCGGGTTGAAGCTAGTCTCACCACCGTGATCTGCAGGCCTGAGCTTTCAGCCGTGGTCCTCTGTTGGGGGGTCTATGGGCCGTGCCGAACTGCGGCGATCCGTTCTCGAGTCAGCGGTCGCGATAAACCTACATGCCTACCTAGGTATTGCCTGCAGATGGCTGTTGGCAATTTCGCACGTGTTCGAACTGTTTAGGGGGACGGCACGCTTTACTCGTACTCGTATGGGTACAACATACTTTCTTGCAGCCCTCGCCTTTGGCTCCAGGACCCAGTCTCATCCCGCAGGTGCCATTGCGACGCTCTCGAAAGACCTCATGACGAATACGAATTCAGCATTGGAATCCAAAGACGGTTATTGACGGCTGCCTCTCGGGCAGCAGCGCTATCACAGAGAGCAGGCAGTGTGTGTGGAGCACTGAACCGACTAATACAGCTGTCTTTGCGTGGGAATTTGAGCTCGTCTCTGCATATTTGCTCTCTGGAAGCGCTGCAGCGCCATCCACAGACGCCTCTGTCACATGGTTGAGACAAGGAAATTGGGTTGCTGCCTAAAGCCTCATTGCCCTGGAAAATGAGGCATGCGGGAAGAATACCCGCTGTCAGCTTGGTCCTTCGATGAAGACGGGCATTGGACATCTGACAAGGAGGCTCGACCGATTCCCTCAGACTCGCCCTCAAGAACTCGACAAACCGCCTGCTATGCACTCAGCCGTCATCCAAATACAGGGTAAGCCAACGGTCCTGTAGTCAGCTGATCGATGGCGCCTAGTCTGAAATCGATTCCCCTGAAACAAACGGCTTTTAACTTAGAATGTTACCGAGGCCGGGTCTCCGCGGGGCTGGCGGGGTCTGAGCTACGGTGCGAGCCGCCCGCCGGCGATGGCCTCAGTCCACTCAGTCCACCGACGCTTTTGTTTGCACTGCCAGAAGTTCTTAGCACGACAGCAGCTCACCGGACAAGCTGCCCGGACAACTTACGACTCTGGAGACAGGTCTCGCAGCATCCATGATCGCATGACCTTTCGACTTGTTCTCCATCACCGGAAGCCCTATTAGCCTCCAAGCGCCTGACGGGCTTCATGCACCAGCCTGTGGTGTTCGGTCCTTGTCGGCACTGACAACATACCCACCGTCCCCCCTTTGACTTGAAGGCGCAGTTCTGCAGCGGGCACTCGGATTTGCCCTGTCGTGTTTCTCCAAAGTCGACATTCCCACAGGGCGCTGTGCGGCGAGAGGCCAGATCGAATGAGGAATATCGACAGTACGACCACCTGATGGACGTGTGTCCACAGACGTGTTCACGCGGCTCGCCTTTGCACATTGCTTTGGACAGTGAGGGCTGTAATATGTCTCGACTCCACAGACTTCCTGACCAAAAATCCCTTGAGTGCAGTTGGCGTAGATTTTATGCTGCTCGAGTCTGTTGGTGTTGAAACGTGCTTGCATGCATCTTTCGGTGATATCTGCCATTCTGGCCAAGTCTTGCTGGGAGATCAAGCACCAAAGAGCACCCTTATTCTCTGTGTGGACGTATCGATCCCGTTGCCGGCTGCTGCCATCCGTTGATTCTTCTCGTGGAGAGAGAAGAAGCAACATCTGCAATTCCCCGATCCGTCAACACCCAGGCCCGAGGCTCTGGGACCTCGCAAGTAGCCGATGAGCGCAAGCGATATCTTTTGCAAATGTCTCGGGAAAATAGATCATGGTACCCATGAAGGAGGCTATCAAGATTGTGCAACCGCAAACGCACGATGCTCGCTTAGCGGGTTTCCGGACGATGGCGTCCGCAACAATCGGCGCTTAGTGGACGACTGAACGAGCATCATCCCTGGTTTTGGGGTGCTGAAAGTGTGCGAAGGACAGCATGAAGGTTGTACGAGATGTGGACTTGTTTCTCGGTCGATTGTGTACCTGGCCGACGAGGACGTCCCATCACTAGACCAGGAGAGGGCACACCTGGTTGGACAGAAGCGGGTGCCGGCATCGTAGGGGACGACCGAGTCTCGCCGGGCTCCGAATTATCGGGAAAAGGGTCCCAGCGATGCGGTACGCGGGCTCGGCGGAGTCGTCACTCTTGCTTGGAGGCGGTCGCACTGCATGCCGGTTGCAGTGGTGACGATTGGCTTGACAGTAAGCTTGACATAAGCCCGTCTTGCCAGACGTAGCTGATACTGCTCCTTCTACTAGGACAGGCAGGCTCTAGCTGTTGCTCTATGTCTAGCCCCTGAGGATCGGAAGATGGTTTCTGCTGATGTACATAATACTTCCATGTCTGCTCTGTGCCTCCCTTGGCAGACTCAATGCGTTCGATCGTATACGTGCTCCCTTCGAACGGCGGCTGAGCTGCAGGATCTAGTACGACGAGCCCTGTCTCATATCGGTTCGGAGACGTCCATCAGCCGCAATGGTTGCACAGGTCGGTAGCCGCCCGAGGAGGTCCATTGCGCCTTGGTACGCAGCATGCTCACTTCATTCCGTGCCTTTGAGAAGGGCGAACCGTGACGGAGGGATGGTTGTGCACACAACATCGCGATAGTGAGCGAAGGAGCGCAGGTACTTCGAATCCAAAAACCCTGAGTTGTCGATGAGTCAAGGCCGTCGAATGAGCGCCAATATTCGAAGGGAACCAAGGGAAATCCAGAATATTTGGTCAACAAGATACATTGCAAGACGGAGCAAGCACCGGGAATGCGATCAAGCCAGTAGATCATTCATGATACTGTAACGCTTCATAGTACCCTTCACCTCACCACATCCCTCTCTTTCTAAGGCTATCCCAAGTTACCGCCTGAATTCTTGACCCTCCCGAAAACCCGTCTGGCATCTATACTTGACAGATTGCGTGCTAGCAAAACTTGTCCCGGCTTCCCCAACTCCCTTCCTCCATCAGGGGTACACGCTGCCTCCTGAAAGACAGGCGCAGCACACCCAGTAGCGATTTAGGCCCCTTGGCGGACGTTCCCCCTGCGCAACGAGAGAATAGCATGCAGCCCCTTGCCGAGCATAGGCAGTCGTAGCTGAACCCCCGGGCACCATTGCACCCAGTGGTGCTGTAGCAGCCAAGTTCTGGCTAGTCAGGATGTTGCCAAGAGCGGGAGCAGTACATGTGGCGCATGACAAAAGCCAGGAACGGAGAGCAGGCTGGAGAGGATGGCGGTGAATAAATGGGGCACATAATACATTTGCCCATCGAGATGTGAAGGTGTCTTTGCCAGGAATCGAAGAAAGGCGTCGAGCGTTTTCACTAACAGGTCTCGATCCCGATAGGTTCGGGGGCCAGTGCTACTGGTCCGCTGTTGCTGTTGCACAGGGAAGGCTGTATGTCTCGGCCGCGGTGTCGATGATGTGAATTTAGCAGTGTGCTGAGACCGCCGTGGGGGCAGTGACTCTCGGGGGGAAAGACTCAATCCCGGCGATGCCTTGCTGCATGTGAGAGGTGATCAAGAGGGCAACTGTACGTTTCGTAATACAGCGGCGCCCCCTGTGATTTGCTGGCTGAGCTTCTGGACGTTGTCTGAGGGTCATACAGTGTCTCACGAAGTACTTGCTTTTGGCGCGGCATGACTGCCAAATGCCGGAATTCTGGACTTGTCGTAGGTTAGGGACTCCAAGCAGCGATGTTCACCGCCGCGCGTTCACATGATCAGCGCCGATCGGCTGCCGTCTGTCGCCGAGGTCCTCGACCGTATGCCGCATGTTGGGACAGTGTAAGAGAAGCTGATGAAACAGCACCAATCAAGAATCGATTTTGCCCAGCCGTGGTATCCTCGAACGCCGTTACTTGATCTACATCACAACGTCGTCATCGACATTGTCTCAAAACCTAGAGCTCGTTAGCAGGCGGCACAGGCTTCACTGCTTCAAATATCTGCTCACCTTATTTCATACGAGCCTGCTCTCGTCATATACCGCACCCATTTGACGCTGGAATAATTGCTCTTTTCAAAGACCTTGAGGTACCGCACCAGCAACCCAGAGCTGGTGAACATCAGCAGGCTGAAACTCAAGTTCAACGGCGGGCGGCTCCAGGCTCGCTGGTTCGTCATGCTCGTCAACAAGGCCTCGGCGCTGAGGACGTATTCGCTCTGGCCGGTGAACCTGCCGATCTTCCAGACGATGCAGTTCTCGCTGGGCTCGTATTTGGCTTTGCCCTGAGTGCAGCGCTCCGTGATCTTGGCCGTGTTGAGAGGCGTGGGTATCTTGACGACGACATTCGTGGCAAACAGCTTGGAGCCGAAATTGGCCTTGACACCAATGCTGTACTCGACCTTGGAGCGACCGACCTCGTTGACAATGGCGTGAACCTTGAAGGGCAGGTTGACGTTCTCGGTCGCGCGGTAGCGCATGAGCTCGAACTCGCCATCCGGCGGCACAAAGCTGATGATTCTGTCGGTATCGAACTTGCCCAGCTTGACACATTGGTGGAATTGGCAGTCTTCGAGCGTGACGCTGCCTGCCGCCGCCTTGGTCGCCTTGGTACCCATCCGGTTGCCGCTCGGGTAGCTCTGAAGTCCATCGTTGTCCAACAAGAGTCTGTCATTCAAGCCGAATTTGCATTCCGGAGTGCCACTTAGATATGCACGCATTATGATCTGGCCTGTGACGTCGGCTCGCAGCACAGCGCCCGTTGCAGACATGAGCAGATTGACGTCTTCTATAACGTCGACAAAGGCCTCATTCTTGCGATACCTGACGTCTGCTTTTCGCCAAGACAGCGCACCGGTGGCCTGCATTGTGATCTTGGAGGTGTCTTCGGGTCGCGATTCGGACTTGACGCCTTCCGTCGTGATGTACATCTTGAGCGTGTCCGTTTCGGTGTTTTGAGGGTATCCAAAGTCGATGATCTCTGGATTCTTGGTCAGTGACTGATGGCCGACTCATGGTCGCACAAAGATCATACCATCTAGCAGCTCGTAGACGAGCACAAAGTTGTTCTTGACTGCCTCCTCGTCAAACTTGCCAAAGTAGCCCCTGCCGAGCTGAATCAAGCGGTAGAGGAACTCGAAGACCAGGGCGGCATTGGCGTTGCTCTTGGTGATTGCCACCAGGTAGATGTTCTCGTGCTTGACATGGCTGAAGGTGGTGCTCCCGAGCGTCAGGATGGGCGAGCGGACCTGGGCGTTGGAGATGACCTGGATGCGGAAGACGTCGGCGAGGCGGGGCCGGCAGTCATTGCGGAAGGCGCGGAAGATGAGGTTCTCGCCCTTTTGGTTGAAGATGAGGACGCCGGATATCATGGTCGCGGCCGGGGCGAGGGATGGAGAAGCGGCGAAGCTGCCTCTCGAGACGAAGCTGTGGTGAGAGGTGGGGGGTTGTGAGGTGGTGCGCTGACGGTCGTACGCGCTGAGAAAGGAGGCATGGATATGGTGCGCTGCCCTGGCGGGTGGAAGGAGAGATTCTGCCGGGGGGAGCTTGCGGGCGGTCAGGCCCGGAGCCACGCGCCGCACGTGTGCCCCCAGTACTTCGTACCGCCGGTCCAGGGGGCCCAACGGCTCCACAACCCAGCCGTAAGCTTCCAAGCCCAACTTAGGGAGCTTCCAGCTTGTGCCGCCGACAGACTGGCTAATACCGGCGGACCCGGAGCTTCTCAGACAGCATCTAATAAAGCTCTCGAGCTGTATTTGCGGCGGAATTTTGCCTTGGGTAGGTAGAGAGTGCTCATGTTATGTCTAGCACTGGTTCCTGTCTGGGGACAGTACTCCGTGGTACTCTGTAGCTCCGACGTAGAGGCTGGGTATCCGCGCCTGGCGCGCTGAGGGCCAATGGCGCTCCTTATTGATTTCTAGAGCTCGCCATGTGCGCTGCATGCAATCAATCTCGAGCGCAGCCAGAAGATATCGCTGTGACAGACGGAGGGTTGTCCGGGACCCCGGCGTAGAAGTACGAATACGGGTAGGCGCTTGCACAGGGGGCGCGTTCCAGCGCGCCTCACCATCCAGGGTCGCCTGAGTGACGTAGCTCACCTGGATTCCATCCAAGTCAACTCTACGCTACACCGAGCCAGAGGCAGCACCACAGCAGTCGACGTCTCAATGCGGCTTTCAACACCTGCATGATGGCGGCCCCAGCCGAGTTCCCGGCCGAGTTCGTGAGGCCATGGAAAGAGCTCCTTGCGTCGCATCGGTCTGAGCAGGCCGACGACTTCCCCAACCACCACCTCGCCAACCTCGACTCGCTCATCACCACCAGCGTGCCGAGCGCGCTGTATGTCGGCACCGGCTACTCGATATACACGCGCGCTCTGCTTCCCGCCATATCGACGGCCAAGGATTCAATCCACTTCGTCACCTGTTACTGGGCCGACTCGCCCACCTTGATCGCCATCCGGGAAACCCTGCTGCAGCTCGCTTCGTCTCGCGCCCAAGGCCAACAGCCCGTGTCACCGCTGCGCATCACCATCGGATTCTCCTCCAGGGGCCTCCTCCAGAAGCTGTTCCACACGTCCTCCCGAGATGGCTACGTCTATCCGCCGGCGCGATGGAAGAAGCTGGGCCTGCCAGACGACCAGACGCTCAGGCGCGGGGGGATCGAGATGACGGTCAAGAGCCTCTTCTTTACCCCGCTGAGCATCATGCACCCCAAGTATATCATTGTTGACGGGGCCAGGGCCTTTGTCCCTAGCTGCAATGTCAGCTGGCAACGCTGGTTCGAGGGGTGCATCGAGGTAGAGGGAGACGTGGTGTCGAGGCTGCTCAACTTCCACGACAGGGTCTGGGGCATGGGAGGAGGGGCCGGCGCCAGGACCAACAGCTATCCGCTGGAGGTGCGAGTTGACTGTGGACAAGAGGCAGACTCGCAGACAATCGATTCTGCGACGAGCAGCACGGGCATGATCAGTGGACATGAGGTGTCGGCGACCAAGTCCCTCAGATTGTCCTTCCCTGGGCCAGTGCCGACGATACTCCTCCCATCTTCCCACCATCGAAACCCCCGATTCAGTTTCTTCCCATTTCTCTCCCAATCCAATCCGCCAGTGACTCCTCTCAATGCCGCTTTGCTCACGCTTTTCGCCAACGCTCGCCGGGACATCACGATCCTGACGCCGAATCTCACGTCGTGGGCGGTTCTGGATGCCCTGCTGGCAGCACTGGCACGTGGTGTTGACGTGCAGATCAGGACCAGCAAGGGCATGATGCTGATCGAGCAACTCGTCACCGCTGGGACTACGACGGCGAGATGCATCAACAAATTCGTCAAGAAATACCAGCAACTGCAGATGCCGAAGCAGCCGCCTGATCTGGAAGCTCAGCCCGTAGCGCCAGGGAAGCTAGAAATCCTGTACTACAAGCCACTGGCCAACTTCAAAGACGACGAGGACGAGCCGGTGACCAGCCACATCAAGATGACCTTGGTGGACGGCGAATATCTAGTGCTAGGGTCGGGCAACATGGACAGAGCCAGCTGGTGGACCAGCCAAGAACTAGGCGTGCTCTTTCACATACCGGGGTTTGACGGACACAAGCTGTGGGATGGCGTGCTAGACAGACGGACGGAGGTTGTCTTTCGATCAAGGGATCATTAAGCCGAGGTATTTCTTGCCTAAGGCTGGTATCATTAATGGTGGCTGCTGCCCAGTTGCAGCATATAAGATGATTCTGGGTTGGCGTATTACAAGATGCTTTATTCCTCGTCATCAGAGACCTCCTCCCCGCGTTCCAAAGCCTTGACCTTTTCGAACACGCGGATGAACTCGCCCGGCTCCCGTGCGCCGCCCAGTCTGAAGCGATCCTGGATGCGGTAGTCCGGCACGCCGCTCACGCCGGCCAGCAACGCCGCCTCCGCCGCCTTGTCGACCTCGGGGCCGCCAACGTCGCTGTCGACAATGGCGCGCTGGAAGTCGTCGGCCGGGATACCGGCCTTGACGGCCACATCCTTGAGCGTCTCATAGGTGGTGATGTCCCTCTCATGCTCGAAGTAGGCGGCAAACAGCCCGTCGATGGTCCTGAGCTCGACGTCGTTGCCGAACGTCTTGGCCAGGTGCACCAGGCGGTGCGAGTCGCGCGAGTTGCCCACGCGGCCGCCGTACTTGAAGTCGATGCCCACCTGCTGGCCGATGTGCGAGAGGCGCCGGTGAATCATCTCGGTCCGCGCGGGACCGAAGCGCTCGTTGTAGAACTGCTGCTTCTCGATGCTCATGCCGGGTCCGCGCGGCCACGTCGGCTGCAGCTGGTAGGGCGCGTAGGTGACGGAGAAGGTGTCGCCGCTGTTGGGGTGTCTCTGCTGCCAGAGCTGCTGCGCGCGCTGGAGCTGCCGGCGTCCGACGTAGCACCAGGGGCAGACGGTGTCCGAGGTCACGGTGATGCGGAAGTTGGTCATGGTGTCTGGATGCGGCCCTGGGTTCACGCAGAGTTTCAACGTCGCGCGCAAGAGATGGATGCAACCTCAGAAATGCGATCTACGAGTCCTCGTACACCAGAAATCCCCTGCTTTTAAATGGTGCCGGTGGCACACAGCAGCTTTCGTTCGCGGCGGCGGCAATTATTAATAATGGTCCCGGAGGCTCCCACATTGGAAATCGAAAACCATCGACCGCCCGGAGTGGGGGCCAGAAAGTGCGGGACCTCCTCCGGCGCCAGCGGAGGGCCCGGTAGAGGTGAACGACCAAAAAGCCCGACCGAGGTTCAGGGCGGACGGAGTTTTTCTCAAATATGTTGTCGTTCGTCGAATCTCCGCATTTCGGCCGAGTGAGGGCCGGGCCGGAAAAGCGGACGATTTGTTGCTAAGTACGATTACTTTATCATGTTGGACGAGCAGCCCCTTTCCTGCGGGCAGCCGGCTCGTCTGACATCCGACGCTGGAGGTTCCTTGCCTCCAGTCTAGGGATTGACCGCGTGACCAACAGGCTCAAGTACCGCGTCCTGACTCGAGGCTGTGCTGCCGCCTTTGGCTCTCGATGCCATGGAGTCCAAATAGCAATCGACGAGCGGACGAGGTGGTGTGCCCCAGGCCAAGCCTGCAGGTGCCGGGTCCGCCGGGCACGGGGGATTGCCAGTGCCGTGGCAGACGCAGATCCGTGACGGTGGAAATCTACGGAGCTGTAGACTGCGGATTGTGTCCTTTATGTTCCTGAACTGCCCTGTCCCTGGTTGCTGATGTTGCAGTCAGCGATGAGTTACCAATCGCAGTCGCCGCGTAGGTGGATGCTGCGGACGTGATACGGCTAGGCTCTTCACGATGTACAGAGTATTACATGTAAGCATTCAACCGCAGCACGTATAAAGGCATGGCCCTCCGTCGGTCGAGCACACAAGTGCATCTGAATCGCACTTCCAGCGACCAAGCCTTCAGTCTTCGACATCGTAGCATAGTCCCTTCACCTCCTGTAGCATGACAAGACGCTTCTCCGGCCCCGAGGCTGACCCTTCACCGCTCGGCCAGCCGCTCAGGTTCGAGTTCAGCGGCAAGACAGCCAAGAACCGCTTCCTGAAGACGGCCATGTCGGAGCGGCTGTCATCGTGGGACCCCGTCAACTTGGAGAAGCGCGGCGTGCCGTCAGACGACCTCATCAACGTGTACCGACGCTGGGGCGAGGGCGGCTTCGGCCTCATCCTGACGGGCAACGTCATGATTGAGTACGACCAACTGGAATCGGCCGGGTGTGCCATCATCCCTCGAGACGCCCCTTTCTCCGGAGAGCGCTTCGAGGCTTTCGCGAAGCTGGCCTCCGCGGCCAAAGAGCACGGCAGCCTCATCATCGCCCAGCTGAGCCACCCCGGCCGGCAGGTGCCCGACGTTATCCAGAAGCAGCTCATCTCGGCGAGCAACGTGCATCTCGAGAGTGAACTGTTCGGTATGCGGTTTGCGAAGCCGCGGGCGATGGAGAAGGAGGACTTTGATGCTGTCGTTGAAAGCTTCGCCCACGCTGCCGAATTTACCTACAAGGCAGGCTACGACGGTGTCCAGCTACACGGCGCCCAGTAAGTGGCTATCGGCGTTGACCCCAGACCAAGGCAATGGCCGCGTGCTTACATAGATGGGCAGCGGGTTTCTCTTGGCCCAATTCCTTGCACCCACGACCAACAAGCGGACCGACCAATACGGCGGCTCGCTCCTCAACCGCGCGCGCATCATCTTCGACATCCGCGACGCCATCCGCGCGCGCGTGCCGGACCAGTCCTTCAGCCTGAGCATCAAGCTCAACAGCGCCGAGTTCCAGAGCGGCGGCTTCTCGACCGACGACTGCCGCGCGCTCTGCGGGGCCCTCGAGCAGCACGGCTTTGACTTCGTGGAGCTGTCGGGCGGCACGTACCAGGAGCTCTCCTTCAGGCACAGGCGCGAGTCGACGCGGAAGCGCGAGGCCTTCTTCCTCGGCTTCGCCGACATGATCCTCCCCGAGCTCACCAGGACAAAGGCCTACGTCACCGGCGGGCTGCGGACGGTGACCGGCATGGTCGGCGCGCTGGCCACGGTCCACGGCGTGGGGCTGGGCCGTCCGGCGTGCCACGAGTTCGACTTGCCGCGCAAGATCCTGGGCGCGAGCGTGGGCGGCGCGATTGACAACTTGCTGGACGAGGATGACTTTGGGGTGACGAACGTCGCGGCCGGAACCCAGTACGTGGCCATGCTTGCACTGATTCGAAACGAGAAAGCTGACCGCCGCATCGCTGTTTAGGATGCGCACCGTCGGCAAGGACAAGGAGCCTCTGGACATGAGCAGGGAAGATCACCAGAAAGTCTTTTTGGCCTCTTTGCAGAAATGGGGCCAGGCAATGGCTGCCAACCAAGACGGCTCCAAGTACGGCTTTGTCGATATTAAAGGCATCGAGCTGCGGCCGTTCGGGACATCTTATGCGGCGGTTCAAGCATGGGAGGAATTCGTGAGTTTGGCATTGCTGAGGCAGTGTGGCTCTGGACAGGCGTCGTGAGGGGGTTTCTCTACGGATTATCATCCGTTCATCGTGCATCAGTGCAGCCTTAGACAGCGGGCGGCCTCATATTGAGGATATCGATCTCGATTCTCTGTTGCTGACAGGGCGCGCGTTGCTCATCATGTTCATGCAAAAGTGACCGAGACGATGACTAATGCAACCACAAGGAGGCGCCAAGCCAGCAAATGAATGATCTGTAATTGCTGGGGATGTGAGGAAGTGGGCGTTCGGGGTTGCCCCAGGTTGGCATGGTTGGCTGTGCTGACAATACGCACCCAGACTCCCGGTATCTAGCTGACAGCCCCGTGGAGGGGGGGATCCAACGAGCTTTCCTTTCCATGATTTGGTGCCGCCCATGTCCAGCGGGGCCTGCCATGTCTTCCGCTGCTAGCGAGCTTGGGCTCCGTGGAATGGCTCCGTCGAAGCCGCGCAACCGCGTTGGGTATTGCGTGGCACGATGATGATTCGGCAATCCCTGCCAATGCGCCGGCTCGGGTACCCGAGGACCGCAGCGCTCGCCTCTGCCCTCCTTCATCTTTACGCAAGTCGCAGCGAGACGCGATGTCTCAATAAGAGAGCCCAAGGCAGCGCAGCGTAGTGGCATCAAATGCCGCTGCATGTTTGTCAACCGCGGCTGCGTGATCTGCAAGAGGAAATGGCCGGCGGTCGGGTGCCGGGCCCGGCCCCACTTGCGGCCCCCGCCGACACGGCGGCCCGCTTGGAATATACGCGTACTTGTACTTCGTACCTCCCTCCGGTTTCGCCCTTTGACGACGTCCGCCAGGAGCATTGCAAAACTTCTACCAGTGCATCAACCGCTGGAGCCTGTTCGATCTTATACATCTCACGCGCATCAACTTCCTCGACCGATGGGCAACCTCAATGCCGCCGGAAGGATAATCCCGTAACGTTGCAGGTACCCCTGCTCCGATCACCCCAGACCCAGGGGTAAGCGACCTTCCCGAAAGAGATACCCTGCGAAGCTTGCGTCGGCTCCCCGCTCGGCGAAGCGGTGGCTACCTGGAGCCTCCCGCGATCATACATCTCGCTTGCTTATTCTTAAACTCTGTCTTGTTTCCCACGTAGCGTTGCAGAGCCAATTGCTTCCAGTGTTTCCCCGTGCAAACTCGAGGAGCAGTCGCCATGACAAGACGCGTGATCCAGAACTACCCCGACCCGGCCGGTGACTCCCCCGATGAGATGCCCAGCCGCATATACTCCACCGGCCTGGGCATCGCCGTCCGGACCAGGAGCTCCGCCGCGTCTCACGATGGCGTTGACGGGGAGCTGTCCGCCGCCAAGAAGACCTCGTTCACCATAGTGACGGCCAAGCTGCTCATCCCCGGCGACGGCGAGCCCATCGAGGACGCCGCCCTCGTCGCCAAGGACAAGATCATCGCCTGGGTCGGCAGGAAGGCCGACCTGCCCAAGGAGTACATGAAGCAGCCTCACAAGATCCACGACGTCCCGTACCTCATGCCGGGCCTGTGGGACGTCCACACGCACTTCGGTGGCGAGAACGAGAATGCGGATGAGGAACAGGGCACACTGGACATCACCATCATCGCCCAAAACCCAGCCACGGCCGGCGCGCGGCTGGCCAAGGGATGCTGGGACGCCATCCAGCGCGGCTACACGTCGATGCGCGACGTGGCCGGCTACGGCTGCGAGGTCTCGCAGGCTATCGAGGACGGCACCATCATCGGGCCAAACGTCTACAGCTCGGGCGCCTGCCTCAGCCAGCTCGCGGGCCACGGCGACATCTTTGCGCTCCCGGCCGGCGACGCCATCCTCAACCTCGGCGTCGGGTCCGTCAAGGCCGGCCACTTCGGCTCCACCATGACGTGCCTCGTCGACGGCGTCGACGAGTGCCGCAAGGGCGTGCGCCTGCAGATCCGCCGCGGCGCCAAGTGCATCAAGGTCCTGGCCTCGGGCGGCGTGCTCTCCCGCGACGACAACCCCCTGTACGCACAATTTAGCCCCGAGGAGCTCGACGTCATCGTGGCCGAGGCGGCTCGCATGGAACGCTCCGTCGCCGCGCACGTCCACGGCAAGGCGGGCATTCTGCAGGCCGTCCGCGCCGGCGTGACCAGCGTCGAGCACGTCACCTTTGCCGACCAGGAGTGCGTCGACCTCATCAAGGAAAAGGGAACCATCTTCGTCGCGACGCGCACCATCCTGCATCTGCTCATCCAGAGCGGCGGGAAGGGCCTGCCCAAGAAGATCTGGGACAAGGTCAAGCTTGTTGCCGCCAACCACCTCACCGCCTACCGGCTGGCCATCGAATCCGGCGTGACCATTGCGCTGGGGACGGACACGCCCCCGGGCTTCAACATGGCCCTGGAGCTCGAGTATGCGGTCCAGGCCGGCATGAGCAACCTGGAGGCGATCAAGGCCGCGACGGCCAACGCTCCGTTGACGGTCAAGGGCCAGGCCCCCAAGACCGGCCAGCTCAAGGCCGGGTACGAGGCCGACATGATCGGCGTCTGGGAGAACCCCGCCGAGGACGTCAAGGTCCTGCAGAAGAAGAGCAACATCGTGTGGGTGTGGAAGGGCGGCAAACTCTTCAAGGGACCCGGCATCGGCCCGTGGGGAGAGGAGCTAGAGTAGGTGAGGACGTTTCGATTTTGGCCTTCCCTGCGTCCTGGGGAAAAGAAATACGGGACAGGCGAGCGAGTCATTCGCGAAGCTGGAGACCAAATATCATGGTGATTAGAGTTTCATTGGGGATCCAAACGCTCATCGAGTGGACCACGAAAAAAAGGCAATGTAATAAATACAATCTCTTTTCCGAGTGCAAGTCCCTCTCAACGCCGCCTTGCCATTGAGCTAGAATCAAGTCCCCGAGGTTGCAGAGCAGGTTCCATCCGGCCAATGCTCACCTACATCCTGTTCAGCTGGCGTGCTCACCAGACTGAAAGCTGCCGTCACGGTGAACTTTTCGAAATGAATGAATGGTATCAAAGAATCCCAAGCCCCACTCCAGAATACGTGCAGATCCGAGTCCCAAGCCGTGCCACTAGATGCCTCCATCTCGGGTCACTTCTCCAGACGTGCCTGTAAGAGGAGGGCCGCTGAAAACGCTGTCCTTCCGAACCCCCGGCGATGATGGGTCCCTCAGGGGCAGCATGTCGCTGGCGCCGGTGCCGGCGTCGCTCGGGGCCCCTTGGCTCTTCTCGTTCATCGAGTTCGTGTGAGCGTGGGACGCCGCGTGTCCCTTTTCGAGATCGTCCGCGTCCTGGCCGGGGTTGGCAGTTCTGTAGTTCAGCCACTTCAGGGTGGTGTAAACGATAAAAGCCAAACCCGAACCCATAAACGGCCCCAGCCAGTAGATCCAGTGGTATCCCGGGAACCCGGTGATGACGGCGGGGCCGAAGGAGCGCGCGGGGTTGATGCCCGTCCCCGTGTAGTACGTCCCCGCAATGTGGGCGATGAAGACGGAGATGCCGATGCCGATGGGGGCGAGGAACGTGGCTCGGTGCTTCTCGACGGCCAGGAAGTACACGGTCAGGACGAGCTGCGAGGTGAGGAACATCTCGATGAAGAGCCCCTGCGCAATGTTCGTCCCGTTCCCCAGCTTGTTGGCGACACCCAGGGGCCCCGGTAAGAGACCATCCACAACGGCCGCAGCCGCAATACCCGCCACAAGCTGGGTCACAAACACCATGAGGCCTCGGAGTGGCTTGACGGCGCCAACGAGTACTAGACCCAAGGTAACCTTTTGCCTTTAATTCAACCTTTGCTCACATGGACAAAGGGGGAGGCTTCCAAGCCACCGTGACTTACAGCAGGGTTGAACATGCCTCCCGTGACGCGGAAGAAGATCCAGACATTGACAGCCAAGGCGGTGCCGAAGGATGCGGCAACGTACATGAGGCTGTATGCCAGCAGCGGCGCGTCCGGATCGCCGGGCAGGTTCGACTTGAAGGCCGTCTGCGCGCCGATGTAGGAGAGCAGCAGGAACATGAAGGTCCCGCAGAACTCGCCCACAAGGACGGTGAGGGCATTACGGGTCGAGCTCGGCAGAGGATGGCTGTCGTCGCCATGCTGCCTCTGTCTCATTCGCTTTCCGAGTAGGGCCATGACTGAGGTGTACGCAGCCTCCCCCTGGATTCTCGAGGCGGGAGAGTAGAATAAGATGCGTGGCTTACGGTTACTCTGGGTGTTGGAATGGGTCCCTGGAACTTTGACCATTTCCGTCATGGAAATAGCTGGGCACCGAGTATTTATACTTCATCAAATTCCCCTCCACACATGTCATGGCTAAGGCCCCTCCAGCCATGGCAGCTCTCGCTTGCACACCTCGGAGGGTGGGTGTGACGGCTAGCTTTTTCAGCTGTCTGACGTCGGCCGGCCGCACTGGAAGCGCGCGGATTCAAGGTTCGCCTGGCCGACGGGATAAATAATAATCGTCCTCCTTTATTCTCAGACATGCAGCACTAGAGCTGTCGCAACCGCGATACGTTGGCGGTCAACGCCCGCGGGACTTCATGAGCGAAGCTCCTGCACAAGCGAGCCAGGCGAATCAATCCCAGGAGCTCGGACCGGAGAGGGGGGCCTCCCAGATCGTTGTCCAGCTGACCTTTCCCAATGGCCACGAGCAGTCGCACGCGTGCGAAGGGAGCAGTCGCTCCTCGTGTGGGCGGCGGACAGCTCCCCTCCAGTGCGAGAGTGATGACGCAGTCCACCTCCGGGTACGACAGCTCGTTACGAGCCCGCTGCTGTCCTTTGGAATCCGCGGGGCCGCCCATGGCGCTCCTGCTGGCCGATCCAGGTCGGCCTCTGGCCGGAACTCAAGGGCCCTCGTCCGGCCCAGCAAGTCATCCCATTCGCAGGCGCCCGTTCGGCACCAACCGTTAGGTTTCGCTAGCCCTCCCCCGACGGAGCCCGGTAGCCGCGTGCCGGAAGCCCAGCTCCCCGGAATGCTATTGAGCAGCGCTCTGCGAGGACCCTCTGCCAACCCGTTTCGAGGCTTGAAGTCAAATCCGCTGGGGGCGGCGCAACGGCATACACAGCTGTGGAGACGGTCACTGCCGATGAGGAGGGGGGACCCCGGCGTGTCGACGAACCACTTGTGCGCTCTTCCTCGCTGGGTCCAACGCCACCAGTCGGGCGCCACCAATCGAACGCCGTCAATGCTTAGGCTTGCAACACCAATGGCAATTCAATCGCCATCATGCAAGTCATCGTAGATGGCGCGCCGGGTGAACGTGCCTGACGCCGCCGACGCCGGACACGAGCATCGGAGGTAGAACGGCTGAAGAGGTGGAACTCGAGGCGGCACCTAGTGCTAGCAAACTGTGCCCTTATCGTACCACGCTTTTGCTGCTCGTACACTGTCGAATGACCACGTCGCTGTCGCTTGGGGTGACAGTGCTAATAGCAAGAAACGGCGAGACAGACATCACCAAGTCCTGGAGAAGCCGCTAGATCCGCGAGGACCTCCTCTCGCGGACAAGGGCAGTTCTCGGGAGCCGTTGAGCTGTGGCATCCAGGTAATCAGGCACGTGCTGGAGTATCGGTCCCCTTGTTCCCGAAGGAGGAGGCATTCAATGCTCGTGTCATCGAGGAAGTGCTTCAGAGGAAGTGGCTTTTTGGTCACAGTTGGATGTTGTGATATGCCAACAAAGGGTGGATCCCGGCCTCCTCGGATAGCTAAGGATAGCTTAGAAGCTTGTAGCTGCGGGAACGAGGGGCCACTGAGATCACAGTGCCAGAGGGTGTGAGCGGAGATCTCGGCTCCAAGAAAAAGATGACTTTATCCAACGATTCGATGGCCACAAAGGAGATTCGTCCTGCGGTGATAGTATCGTGTCCCCAACGGCGGGGTGAGGAGTTTCACAGTGGATACGTGAACGAGGTTGCACCAGGGTTTGCCTAAGCCTGGCATGTTTCGGGCCTCACACGATGCAATGATGGTTTGCTCCTCCAAGCAACAAAGGAGATATCCACTCTTGAAGAGCATTGGTGACCTAGATAGCAAGGAGACGTATGACACTCTGTCATGGTACGTGCATGATCATCACACTCGACCGGCCACGTGTTCGGGCCCATTCGACGAGCCCTCCTAGGAAATGTTCTTCATTATTTCTTTGCGATACGTTTTCCCACCCTCCGTTGCTGCTGCTCGATATAACGCAGCTTCAAGTTCCTCTATCCCCGTATACAACTGACCTTGTCCAGTCGAGTGATGGAAGCTGGTCAATGCTGGCGGCCCCTCATTTTGACTTCAGGCACGAGTGTTGGATGCCGGAATCAAGTGCAGAAACCTCTTCGCGGTAGCGGCCCACGACAGGTAAGGAATTGCAACGCGAGTCTGCGTAGTTGAATGCTCTGGATCCAAATCTCAAGCTCATGAACCTCGCTTCGTCGCAAGTCTCGTCTTTCTCAATCGTTGATGTCGCCAGCCGCTTGTCGCGGGCTCGCGCTGGGCGAAATCTCGTCAACTGCCCGAGTTATACGCGTTGTGCAGAACCCAGCTCCTCAGCCTCGATGTTTCCCAACCAACAAGAGCTTCGAAACATGAAATTCGGTCGCCAGCCGCTGAATGATGGTGCACATTGGATGTCTCACGGTTACGGATGCCGCTCTCCGCAGCCGATCTCTTGTTCCTCCAGCCACCAAAGATCTGTCATTGCATCTACTCAACCTTTGCTGACATCCTCGTCTCGATACTCAACTCGGCTGGGTCACAGCAGTATTCCGGCAGTCACCAAAGGGACCATTGCCCCTCCAGTTACGCCCGAGTTCCCCTCCGACGGCATCGCCGAAGATAGGTACAATTCCAGACCTCACCCGTGCTGCCAGAGGAGAGTTTCAAGCGCAAGAGAAGAACCAGAGTAAATTTTCAGAATATAGAAGTCATTTGTCACAGCATACGGGGAAATATAGGCAAGAGACAGGCTGGTTAGCTGAGTTCCTTCTCTTGATTGTCGTGGTCATTTGGCTGAAACAACGGCGTCTCGGCCTCCGCACGGTCTGGCTACACCTCCTCTCTACGAGAGTCCAGACCCCGACGTGACTTTTCACCGTTTCAATCGCTCATCGGTCCAAATACATCAACCTAAATCCTTCGATCGTGAGGGCTTTCCTGAAGCATCGCCATATGCCTCATATGCTCCTGAGCAATGCTATGGCAGGCGGTCTTGAAATTCATTCTCGATGACATTCATCGTGCAGCACAACAGTTGGGCGAAAGCAGCATCGTATTCCTTCACATTGACGGGGCCTAAAGAGTCCATGGTATGAATCCAAGCCAGACAAAACACCCTTGCGTTCCATTCACGACCGGTGATGAAAATCAAGGGTAGAATATGGCAAGCTGGTAAGAGACCTTACGAAGCAGCCACCTTCCGGTAGTTCATTGTTCATTCACATCGTCCGTCTACACTTCGCCGAGGATTGTTCAAGGCTTGTGAAGTGAGATTTGTTTCTCTTGAACTTGTACACTTCCGGACAAGGTCTCCGCTCGACGGCAACGATCTTCTCCCTTTTGATAGCAATACATCACTCTCCGCAAACCAATGCAAGCATTGGTTTGCTTTCACTATGCACTCAGTATACAGCACCGGGGGCCAGCATGTTGGATTGCGCATTCCTTCATATATTCAGCTGCGCCAACTATGTCACAACAGAGCAGCCTGTCCGCTCTGGGAGGTGTGTCTAGATGCATCAAACAGATGCCCAGATCGTGCACCATGTAAAGACTCCGCCAAACCATGACACCAATCCATTCCCTTGCCGTTTCCGTTCCCGTTGCCATTCCTTTACCCCTGAACTATGCTTTGTGTGACCCAGTTTCCGAAGAGGGAAACGGGCGTAGCAGACCGCCAACCACACCGAAAAACTGCCACCCAACGCCGCCAGAATTGCTCCAGGCAATGCCTTCCGCAATCATGTTCCCATCTGAGTATCAATCACGCCCCAAACGGCCGTCCTGCCCAGCCCACAATCCCATCGTCCTAGATGCAGAACTTGCGGTCCAGCATTCTCAACGCCCTCGCGTCCTCGCTGACGCCACCCTTCTCTATCGTTGTACCACTTGTTCTTGGGCTGCTGCTGCCGCTGCCGTTGCTACCGGCCTTGGTGCTGTTGGGTTCACTGCTCGGGGGGGTTGGGTGTAGGAGCGCAGACAGGCTGGACCTGTGGGCGCCAGCGGCCAGCGGCCCTAGTCCTTCCGTGTGAGACGTCCTTGGTGGAGTCACGCTCAAGTTTCGGGTCGGCGGCGTGGCCATGGCCGGGTGAGAAGATGCAACAGCCCCGTTGGTAACGGCATTGAGGGCCGGAAGTGGTCCATGGGAGGCCCTCGCCGACCCATTGGCAAGAGGCGCATCAGTCCCGGTGGCCTGTGGCTCCACCTTCACATCCTTCTGTCGAGGTGAGTCGTGCAGTCGCGGGGGCGATGGACCATGTGAAGGATGGTGACCGGGGTAAGGCGGCAGCGCGGGAGGCTTCTGGCTCTGCAGTGGTGGAAGGGCATTGCGTTCATAAGGTGACACATGCGTGTAATGGGATTGAGAGTAGGCTTGAGGCAGCAGGGGCGGCTGCGAGGCATGAGGGGGAGGTAGATGATGCATGTGCGGCGGATAGGGAGCCGGGGCGTAGTGGCCGTAGGGCGGCGTGGCGGCGGGTGACGGGGGCCACCCGTACCCCGGTTGTGCGTAGTGAGGTGCGTAAGGTTGCTGATGGTGTGCATGGGGATGATGCGGCGCAATCATGTATGGCTGCTGCATCGGCGCTCGCGTGAGGGCTGGTGTCTGGTTCGTCTCGCCCATGCTGGATTCCGGGTACATGCCCTTGGGCGGCGCAATTCCTCGCAGCGAAGGGTCGGAGCTCGGCTGAGGCAAATCGGGCTGGCCGGGTTGCGGTCGCGAGTAGTACGAGATGAGGTGGAGATGTTGTCCGGTCGAAGTTGTGATGCTGAAGGACTGCTTCATCAAGCCATCGGCCTTGTATCGATAGCCCTCAGGCTCTCCGTCGTCGTGATCTTCGTCGCTTCCGCGACCCGAGTCCGGCGTCTTGCCCGCTCCTCTCCTGCCGCTGCCGAAGCCGCCTCCCCGCTTGCCTTCCATTTCTCTGTACGTCAAGAAGCTTCCGGACACGCGGCTGGCACTCCATGACTTGCCGTCGGTCCACCTCCTCATGCCAGCTTCTCGCTCATCCCACACGAAGACAGAGCCCGAGCGAATCGACTGTCTCTCCTTCTCCGAGAGCCGCCGCTGCACTCGGGGCAACAGCCCGAGACGACACGCCTCGAATAGCTTGATGGCGTCCCCAGGCGTGCGCACGTAGCCGTGGTACGTCTCCATCTTGTCTGAACTGATGGCCTCCGTTTTGAAGGTTCTTTCCCGTACCTGCTTTCGCAGGACGTCCTCGGGGGCTAAAACAAGGTGATTGGGTTGATTCCAAGTTGCGTTCACCAAAGTTCGTGAAACTTGGTGAACGCCCTAGTCAGAATGGAAGTGGTGCTGCACCGGGTTGTGCTTGCACAAGGCTTGGCCAACTGGTTCGACAAGTCAGTACCAAGACCGCTTCAGTGGGAGCCGAGGCAATGCGGATAGCAGGAAAGCAAAAACTCGCAGAGAATTGGTTGACGGGAGCTGGCAAGACGGGGATGCAGGGAACAAGATGTGATGGGCGAATAAGAGTTGCGCTCGGAGCAGCCCTGGCGCCTGCTGTACCATGGATGCTTCGAATGTTTCGAAAACAATCACACAGCCATGTCTGCGCCGCAACGGGTTCGTGGGACCATTGGAAGAGGCGCTCCTTCACCGCGGCTCGACATTCGTGCCAAAGCAGAATGAACGTGTCCGATAGAGGCCGATCCGCTCGCCCCACTTGAGTAAAATTTCCCTTCCCTGCGTGGTTGACGTATTGCCGCTTGGCGATGTGCATGACGACTTGAGACGAGAGGTGTCCGCCGCCGTCCACAACAGGTCCGGGGGAGGGGAGGTCTCGGCAGACTTGTGGTAACCAGCCGCGTCGGTCCGGTTGAAATTGATGAAAGGGGAGGCCGGGATAGGCGAGACTCGGCCACGGTACGCACTTGCGACGATAGTCCTGACGAGCCAAAGCATGCCCGTTTGCGCTGTGGTGCGCCTCCGGGTCTGATGTGAAGCGGGAAGCGACATGGCGAGGGTGGCCCATCCGTACACGCAGAGTGCCTCAAAGCGCAGGGGGGCACAAGGACGCGGGGTCCACAGAGAGAGTTTGCGGCATCGTCGAGCACGAGCAAAGCGTGGGAGGAGGCCGAGTCGGACAAAGGGGGAAGAGACAGGGCGATGAGCCAAGTTGGCGAGCAGGACCTACCTTTGGCTGCGGGCGCTTTCGAGGCCGTTGGCAGGCTGGTTGGCTTCTGCTAGAGTTTCGTCGAGTTGTTGAGCTGTGAGTGGTCGGCAATCAGGCGCAAAGCGGGTGCAGGGCGGCGCTTTAGCTGTTGACGGAGTTAACTCAGTTGCGATCTGAGCAAGGCGCAGTTGAATGTGAACCGAAGCTGGAGACAAGAGGAAGAGAGCGGGTTAAGGCTGGGGTCGAGGCGAAATACGTGACAGCCAAGGGCACGGATGAGCGAGCCATGAGTGCGTGTGAGTGAATGGATAAGTCGGCGCCGCAGAGCCGAGAAGGGGGGTGCCATGGACCAGGGGGAGGGGCGTGTGGACAAGCGGGCCAGAGGGAGATGTGGAGAGGGGGGGAGGGGGGGAGGATGTTGGTCAGGACAAGCTTTTGTCGTCCGCCGGCCGTTGGAGACGAGATGCAAGCGTACGAACCTGTTGCTCTATCCGTGCTTGAGAGTATGTTGCACTCGTAGCCGTGGTTTTATTTTATTTTTGGGGGCGACGCGGGAGAGGCAACCGACGAGAAGCAGAGTCGGGTGCTGTTGGTCAGCGAGTGCGTCGTCCTTCAGGGGCCTCTCTGGCTCTCGGGCGTTTCCAACGTGCGCGAACGGCTCTGTCGGCGCGGCCCTTGGTGTAGCGGGGACCCCAGCAGGGCGAGACTCAGCGCAACGCCGGCGATGATAACGGGGAGGCGGGCAGCTTCCTCTGTCGTCGTTGTGTCGTCGTTATCGTCGTCGATGTCGGCTCCAGAAAGCAAGGAAATGCAAATGGACGGACGATCGGCTGCTGGCGGCGCAGGTACGGGGACTTGTTGGGGGGGGCCAGGGCCAGAAGGAGGCAGGAGGACACAGGCAAGAGGGTAATTACGATGCCTGTACTCCGTAGGTAGGCAGGTACCTCCGTACTCGTGCTCCGTGCTCGCGCTGGCTGATCTCCATCCTGGGGGAAGGTGAGATGGCGCCCCATTCTGCGTCTGGCGTCAGCGGCCGATCGGGAACTCTGGCGCTCACTGGGTGGCCAAGCTTTGCCCGTCGGCGTGCCGGCTGCCCGAGCCAAGACCGCCCAGACGGGCAGGCTCCAACGGGCCCCCAGGGCGCCTTGCCCTTGCGGGAATAACGATGCCAGCTGTGCATGCTCCGTACGAGTAGTCATGTCCAAGATGCCACAGCTCATCGTACGGCGCCCACCGTACGGCCCCCGTTCTCTGGCTCCGTCCAGCTCAAAGGCGCCTACGACTACGGACTGCTCGTGAGCGGCACCTGGGAGCCACCGTCTCCTGCAACTGGCAGCGCGAGACGGATCCGTCCGGCCGCCCAGGATGCAACGACGCAGTGAGCCCCCCGTGGCAAACAGCCCGACGACAGGGCCAGCGCCACGCTACGCTGGCACAATAAGGTCATAAGAATGCCTCCTAAGCTTATTTCGACAATTGCTGACGACCGGGCTTGCTGGCTGGTCCCCAGACGTTGGGCCATGGATAGCTCGGCAACTCTAGTGACAAGCCTAAGCTCTAAACGGACGTCCCCGTCCGGAACACCGACGCTGGAGCGTCGCGGCCCGGCCAGGGAGGGTGTGTGACCGTCCTGCCCGTCTCCTTGTCCACCGTGTCCTCGCCCGCCTTCAGCTGCCGCAAACCTCGTGTGCGAATTCATCTCGTACACGCACCACGGCATCATCCCGTGCCAGAGCGCCGCCGCCGCCGCCGCCGCGCCTCGCAAGCAGCGTCGTTGAGCTGCCGCCCGTCTACGAGTAGGCGTTCGCTCTCCAGAGCAGCCGGCTCCGCGCCTCGCCGCGGGCCCGTGATGGTGGCACGCCTCTGGCTAAGTCGGCACGGCCTTGTGGCCACGCCTGGCCGGAGCCGTCCACGCGCAGGCCCTCAGCCAGTCCAGCCCGGGTCCAGCCCCCAGGTCGCCGTGTCTCCAGCAGGGCCTTTTGAGGCTCCCGGCGGTACGAGTTACTTTGGGGCAGGTACTCCAGCTGTCCCGCTGCCTATTTTTCTCAGCGGAGGGGCGCTAAAGACGCCTTGTCCGCCGCCAAGTGCCGTGGCTGCCGAGTCCAGGGTACATGGGCTTCCAGCCTCGCATCTGCGGCGCTGCGGCCTGTTGCTGAGACCGTTGGCCCCCCGTTACATACGCAGCGCGCTGTACGAGCACGGAGGACGGAACATGCACGACGATGCTGTTTTGTATCAACGTTGCCGTCTTTCCAGAACGCCGGCCCCATGGTGGGCGGGCGCCGAATCATCGATTCGCGGCGCTACCTGCTGGACTATTGCGCCGCGATGCTTTTTGCGGGACTCTGCAACAAGGCACGCTCGAGCAGACGGGAGTCTTCCACGCGAGCTTCGACAAATTGGCATGTATCTTGAGATGGGGAATCGGCTCAGGGCAGCCAGCTACGAGTACCTAGGTACTCTGGAACATGTCATCAACAGCGCAAGCCAAAGGTGCAGTGCGGTAACAGTGGCTGGAGTCGGCACCATCGTCAAGCAGACGACGTGAGAAGCACATCCGCTGCCACGCAATCACCGTTTCGTCGTACAGTCGTCTCAGGCGACGCTTCACTGAAATTCCCCCCCTCCCCTCCGAGCGGTGCGTGCCAATTTCTCCCTCCTCGGGGCGGCGGGTGCGCCGCCTGCTTACGAGTCTGAGGACGTCATTCCATTTGGGAAGTGATATGCCCCCAACACTGCTGTGCCGGACAGCCGGTCGCTGCCAATCGCCGCGGCTACTGCTCGACAGCTTGTCTCGGTTCTGACATCCTTTTCACAACAGTGGCTGTTTCGCCCGCATTTGCGCCACCCAGGCCCACAGCGAATCCACCGCGGTTTGCATCCAGAAAAGAAGCTTGTCTGCGTTGCGAGCATCACAATCCTGCTGGTCCTCTATTTCGTGATCTAGCCCGCACAGCGCCCCAATGTTGTCCTCCCTCTCGAGACACTTTATTTCGACCTCATGCATTATACGTGAGGGTTCATCGGTATCGAGTTTAAAAGCGCACGTCTGGGGTTGTGCGGGGTCTACGGAGTACGGAGTACTCGTACAGAATATCCGATAGCTGGCAACGGGGCTCATGTCGAGAGCCTCACAGCAGTCGGGCTTTGGTCAGGTCACTTTGCGTGACTTTGGCCCGCTCCAAGTCCTTTCGTTGGGCTGAATCTACTTGCACATTGCTGACCGAACCAACAAACTTGGAGGTTGTCACAGAATCATCAGACCGTGTCACTTCAATTTCCGACTGCGTGTGTCGTGGCCGAGCATAACTGTACGGAGTACCCAGCACCTATTCGACTTTGAATAGCAGGGTTCGCGGCGTTCAAAGAAACGGCCATGTCAGCAACGCAGCGAACGAACCGTACCAACAGGCACAATTCCTACGGGGTACTCGTACTTCGTACAGGGGCAGGATGACGTGACCCGCAGCGCATGCAGCAGCCGCTGCTAGGATGGCTAGGATGCTCTGCTCCGTACTGATGAGTGTCCTTTCAACGAGTGAGCAAGGTAGGCAGGTGGTTGAAGTCCGTTGTTTCGCCCGGGTCTATCGGCGCCGCGGCCCCATCTTTCGCTGCCAATCCCTCCCCTGGCGTAGCGTGCAAGGCGCTATGGAAGCGGCCAACCTGCGCCGCGCCGGCTTTGACGGCTCCTTTATCTTCGATAGAGTTGCACTCACACACACTCCGTTGGCGATCCTGTCATTGCGGCGTATTAGTGGACGCACCTGTGCCCCCCTGGATAAGGTACTCACCAAATTCTCGGGCAGTGTTTGTGTCAGCTCCGGGGTCGAATGCGCATTGCAGGCGAGCCAGAGAAAAGCCACCAAAGAGCGAGCGTTGTGGCGTGCATCCAGGGCTCGTCGCCGTTGCCCATATTTCGGGTAATCGGCTTCGCTCTGGCTGACAGAAGGACAATACCGTCCGCCGCCACCCCCCTCCCCCGCCCCCCCTTTAAAAGTCTCAGCAGCGCCGCGAAACCCCGTTTTGTGGCGGTCGCTTTGCAGCTTTTGCCAATCGTTCTGGCCTCTCCTACGGGATGAGGCCAGATCTCTGCGAAGAGCTTCGCAGACAACGGGACTCCTCGTTTGGGGTTTGCCAAGGGGGAGAGAGCAACACCTTGACCATGCGTCATGGTCGTTCCTGTGCCAAGTCGCCGATCCAGGGTCCCGACACCGGGAACCAGGCAGAAGACGGTTTGTGCCTTTCCCAGCGTATCATCGCAGGACTTGACTCTCGACGCGTAAGCAGGCCCTCTCATTGTCTGCCGGTTGCCTTGTACGCTGCGGTGTTGGGCCCCAAGGCGACACGCCGGAGCAGCTACCTACGCCGCTGCATCATCTGCATACCAGCGCGGTGTTCCAAAGAGCAACGGCAGGGCCCAGCTGTGGGAGCCAGCAATCGCTTACCGGCCACGGGGAGGGGGCGTGAGCTGAGCGAAAGCCGCGCTACGGCTAACTCGGCTTGCCAAGGCCCCCTAACGGTCCACTGCGACTTGGGCTTTTAAGCATGAATTTAAGCGTTGCACGCCACTAGGCTTGGCACGGCAGCTCATGGCGCTGGACGAGGAGGGGCGTGGGCGCAGAGAGCGGCGGCCGGGCCTCGCCTCTGGGCTGGGGTCCCCCGGTGTGGTCGCGCAGGGAGAGAAGAAGGGGAAAATGGCGCGCAGCTTGGGGGCGCGAATCGTTGTCGCGGCAGACGCGGCCTGTCGCCGTCGGCGGTGGCTTTTGACGACCAAGATAGAGACTGGAATAAGGTGGGCTGAATGATGCAGTCATGGCAAAGCTTGGCGCTGCCGAGATGCCGTCGCAGCCGACTTGGCCCACAGGGGGGGGCGCCTTGGCTGCGGGTCGCTGCGAACAGGGAGGGCGGTCCTGTGGTTTGTCCTACCCGCCAAGCCCGCATCCGTTGGACGGGCAAGCGTACCGTACCTATTCCCGGAGCCGTCTTTTGACGCTTCCGTCGTTGGTGATGCTTCTTTTCCAGGACGGCTTTCCCGCCGCGATGCCACTATTGATCACTACCGCCTTGCCTCGTTCCTTGTATTCCAGCAGATCCTCTCCCCCCCTGTGCCGTGGCGGCCAGCCAGCTGAAATCTATCAGCTGGGCGCCTCTATCCCTATTACGAGGTCGGGGTTTGTTTGCCAATGCTTGTGCAGGCTTGGGTCCGGGTCCATCCGTATCCAAACCGGCGAGTTGGCACCTGCAGCACGGTGCGGATTTGAGAGAAGGCGCTTCTGTCGGGGACCTATTGATAAATGCTCTCCCGTGATTTCCGTTGGCACCTGGTTAATGTCTGCTGCCTGTGAGAGCTCGTAGGCTGGCACGTTACAGCACCACTCATCCTCGAGTATAGCATCAGCCGACAGTTCCGCCCGTGCCTCAGTGGATCAGCAATCAGCGCCGCTAGCCAGCATCACCATGCCGATCTGGCCGACCTGCTGCTCTGTGCGGGGGCGCCTGTGACAATGGCTTCAGAACTATTGCAAGCCTCCCCCCCAGAGCAACCCTGAGGAAGGGCCGCGCCACAGGCGAGTCGAGAACCCATCAGGCAAAGGCGCGTGCCACTGAGCAATCAGCCCGCGGGTGGGTGCCCAAGCCGGGCTTGCCATTGGCGTGGGCGATATGCTTATTGCGACTCTTAAAGGCACCGAAAGCTGGGGGAAGCGGCTCGCGCGAGACAGGGCGTGGATGGCGAGGGGGCGCTGACGACGATCCCATTACGGATAATTACGAGCACGAGCACCGAGGAGAGCTGGTCCAACGTGGTCGGCCAAGCGTGCGCGCGCAAGTTCCCCTGGGGGCGAATGGCGAGCGGGCGCGGCGCCAGCAACAAGGGCTGTTCGTCTCATGGACAAGTGAAATGGCCGGAGAGGACGAGGCGCGATACCTGCGCTGCGGCGCGGGCCCGTCGCCGCGGGATGTGAAACCAGATGGATGCAACCTCATCATCGCGCATGTCGCGCCCGGCCACTGCAGCGTGCGTCCCAGCGGCGGCCGCAGGACCATCCATCCCACCGAGGGCGGCTACCCGGCCGGGGCCGTGATGCGCTCGCTCCGCCGAGCCAAGCAATTTGCCCTTTGGGCCAGGCCGCACCCTCGCACACGCTTGGCTCGCCGGCCCCACGACGTCGTTGCAGGACGCGAGGCTCAACGGCTTGCGCTGCGTGCATGCGTCGCCGAGTGCCGTCCGCGACCCCGTCCGTCCGTCGTAGCCGTAATTAACATCTCTCCGTCTTGGATTCGCGCCTTGGCTCGGGAGTCAGTCGCATGCATCAGCGTCCCGCACCTTCGGGCTTGGACGGCCGACGACTGCCCCCCAAATGCCCCCATCACCACGTTCGAAGTTACATCGCCGCAAGTGAGACACCAAGCTTTTATTTTGCCCACAAAAAAAAATTGCCGACGCGGCTTGTCTAGGTAATTTCAACGGTGCTGCTGCAGAATGCCACACCGGCCGCGCATCCTGGAATCGCACGGGTCGGCGGGGGGGCGCAGCTTGAGACAAAGGTCACCAGCTGTCAGAGACATCGGCAGTTGGCCGAGTCAATTTGCAGCAGACGAGGCGGGCAGTAATTACACTGTACCCACGCGACACCACCGACGCTACGGGTATCACGATAATTGGGATAGGCAAACGGAGCAGTCTTCGTGCTCCGGTGCCTCGTAGCTCACTCGTATTCGTAGGCCAGGCGGTCCGCCAATACAGCCTGTCGGAACGTCACCGAGCCTCTGAAGTCGCTCTGCAGAGGCTCTCACGGTCAGCAAGGACGGGCGTTGCCAAAGGAGGTGTCAATTGTCTTTTCTGATGCATCCTGCGCTGCGGGGAATTCAGCCTGCTTGTCGCAGCTGCGTCGACCAGCTTTACCTCTGCCATCAGCGCGCGCAATCCGCACACGGGGCGCCTCATGCTCAATCCGCCTCCTCAGACGCTTCGCCGAGGTAGCTACCTTACTCGTACATCGATTGCGAAGTTGGGCAAGCGGCCTACCCGCAGACTCGGGGCATTCGCACACTAAGAGGGGCAGGTCGTCGTCGCATGTCAGCTTTGGATCGACGGCGGCACGGAAGACCCGTCGCGGAAACAAGCTTGTTTGGTCATCAGCCCGATTCGATGCACCCGTCCCTCCTTTTCGCAACAGCAGCTGTGATGAAGTGGACACTTTGACAAATCTCGAACACAACGGAAGCAGAGGGCGTCGCGAACGGGGGCCCGGCTTCACTGGAGCACGGAACCCGTGGTCGTCATCCCGAGAACCAACACCAAGGCCAGGAATCCGGGGGGCGTGCGTTCTCCAGCTGCCGGGCGCTGATCCAGCCCGCATCATCACGACGCATCATTATCTAACGGGAATGCTGGCTGGGCACCTCGCTCTCGACGGGCCCTGCACCGCTCCTGGATAAGTCGGCACCGACGGGCCACGGGAGCGGGGCTGTGTTATCTGCTCCTCGAGAGCCTGGACTCTGGACGGCGAACGCAAAGTGCGGCTGGAAGAGCGGGCTCGCCTGCAGATCCACGGCGGAGCTTGCAACTGCTCGTCGGGGCATGTTGATCCCCAGCCGGGTCGACAGATGTGGACGGTAGTGAGGATCGCGGTGGGGGAGAGATTGGCAGATCTGCTGGTTTCATCTTCATTGACTGACGGCGTGCCCGAGCCGCCACCGTGGCCAGAAGTAGGGCGAGGCTCGTGAATCCTGGCGTGCAGAAGATCGCTGCCCTGGGCTGATGCACTTTGCTTAGGCCTGCGCGCAAGAGCTCGCCCAGTCGTGCGATCCGACCCGCCATTCTTGCCCGTCCGGGCGCCGCTCGATGCGTCTACGAGCAGTCCGTTGTCGGCGGCGTCGTCATTGCCAGCGCAATCTCCGTAAACTCGTTCCCAAACTGCAGCTTCTCCCTCCACGTAGCCGGGATGGCGTCGTGCCCGTCTCGCGCGCCCAGGAGGCCACCCGCCACCGCCGCGTTCGTGTCCGTGTCGCTCCCAATGCGCACCACGTCCACCAGCACGTCCTCGAGGCTTCGGCCGTCGAGCACCGCCGCGACAGCGACCGTCAGCGTCTCGAGAACGTAGCCGCTGCACCGGTCCCTCATCTCGGGCGGCGGGCCGTGCTGCGCCATGTCGGCCACCCGAACCCGTCGGCCCGCTGCGATGGCGGCGTGGACGGGCCCGTCGTGACCGTTCTCGAGCCGCGCGGCCATGTCCTCACCTGCCCTCACGGCGTCGACGGCAGGCGTTGCCTTGACTAGCTCGGCCACGATGGCGTTGTACGCGGCGCACGAGACGGTGCATCTGGGATCGTCGTGGGTGATGCGGCTGATCCGCATGCTCTCCTCTATCAGCTTCTCGCCGTCGGGCTGGAAGAGCGCCGTCGGAATGCACCTCATCAGACTCCCGTTACCCGCGCTTCCCTTGCCCGCGCCGGCCTCGTCCGGGTCGCGAGATGCGCGGTACCGCTTCAGGCCCTTCGCCGTCGCCATGCCAATGTCCACCGGTGATGACCCGGCCTTGCGGCCTGGCCACTCGCCGTGCAGCCACTTGAGGAAGTAGTCTCCAGCCAGGCGAGCTACGTCCTCCCCTGGCTTGACGTCCCGGTACGCGAGAAGCACCCCGCGCGTCATGTCCGTGTCGTCGGTGGCATGGCCTGCTGGCCAGCAAAAGGGTCCGCCGCCGACAATCTGGCGAAGACCATTCGGGTACTCTGAGGCGATGGTGTCGTGCGATGCGAACTCGACCGTGGCGCCAAGGGAGTCGCCGGCGTGGACGCCTAGTAAGGCCCCAACGACGCGAGATTGGCGTGGTGAGAGCTTTTGGGCGGCATTAAGTGGTGTCATGTTGTTTCTTGCTTGCCACTGTGACAAAGGGAGCCCGGAAGATGATGGAAGTTGCGAACGGCGGCAATCGGGTTCCTTTGAGCTTATGGAAAGTTCCAGGTCCACGATGAACAAGCCGGCGCAACATCTCCACTGTTGCCTAACGCAGCTGAGAGTCAGCTGATGCTTGGCTCGCTAGCACAGCAGGCCTAGGTCGGGCTCTGGCCGCCGTTAGCTACCTCTCCCACGTCTATTGAATCTCTTGCTTGCTTGTCTGAAGTTCGACTCCGAGCAACAATTGATCCCATCAAACGCCCAGTCTACAGGAGACGGTCCAGGCAAGACTTTGGACTCGGCTACTGGAACCAGGAGAATGGTCCCCTGCAGAAACCTTTCGGCTTCGTCTGGGAGCCTTAGACGCGGAGTACCATGACCATAAGAGGCAGCGTGCTTCCGTCGCTGCCTTGCCTTATCTCGAATGCTCTGTGATGCACGTCATCAGCCCGATTGCCACACGATGCGAGTCGCCAATACTAGAATATCGGCACGAAACAGGTTGAAGCACCTCTCGAGGTGTGCTTCGCTAAACACTGCTTCCTTCCGTAGATACATCTTTCGAGAACTGTCTGCAAACATTTGTCAATTACGATGCCCATCAGAGGGACCATGCCAACTCGTCAATTGAACTCGGTACAGCTTCAAGCCCGCCCAGCCCTCCTTACGAGTATATTCGAGTCAACGAGTGAACATGGAGGAGTGGCTTTTTTATTGGTCCGAGTTGGATTATTGTAGGACTTTGGAAGCGTAGGGCGATGCTGAAAGGGCGTCTGCGGGTATGAATCTTCAAGTTTATTTGGTCAAAAATCTGGTGGATGTTGTGGCAGTTGAGCCGGGACATAGTTCTCACTACATAACATCGTGCAGTCAGCGATTGTATGTTGTGTAACCGGAGGCTCTTGATTTTAATCCGAGTCATCCAAGGAGTTCTATTTCTGTTAACCTATCAGGAAGAAAGAAACGGAGACACTTACATACCAGGACAGATATGGCCCAGAGCGCGATGGATAATGAATGGCCCGAGGAAGCTTACCCATTCGTCAGGGGCCATCGCAATTGTCAACCCGATGAGGTCGACGATGACAGTTTCGGCATCCGTAGCTCAACATTTCATGGCTTTGGGCTGAGAGCAGGTGCCGACAGGTGCCGACATGGAACTCATTGGCTCTGATGCGCGCCCGCGGAGTAATCGGCCCAGACGAAGCAGCAGGGCTGTAATAACATGCAGGTCATGTTGAGCGATGTACATCTATTCTACATATAATTCTATCAAACGGCCATGGCCGCGGGACATAATACACTCATCGTACACGCACATCTCCCGCCAGGCGACAGCATTTAAGTGTACACGCGGCGCGATCCTCCTTTCCCAAGAATAAGTGAAAGGATTGACCAGCCCTTCTTCGTCCTGCAGTCCTCCATAACAAGCACACGACTAATGTTTTCTGGCAACCCAGAGGTCCCATCGGGCAACCAGTCGCCACTCATGCCGTACCGTGCATTCGCTGCTGAATCCAGACGGTGCGACTTGCGCTCCAATTTGCTCACATGAGCGTCAAACGCCAGCTTCGCTCACGGGTTGGGCAGTGCGAACCCCCCTCGTGGCTGGCAAATCTAACATCGGCGAGCTCCCACGAAGGCACATGCTGTGCCACCACACCAAAGGCATCTCATGTTGCATCCGCTATCGTTAGGGCATCTAGGCTTCCATCGCTGGTTCAATGTGCGACCGCAACCTGAATATGCTGACCGAGGTAAGAAGGCGTTGGCGAACACAGCATCGGCCCACTATTGCAGCCATCCGAAACGCTGAGTCAACACTTGGCTATCTGAAGGAGATGACGCGGGTTGCCTCATGTCGTGCAGCTCGGGTCAGCAGTCGCATCGCTCGTAGTGCCGAGGAAATGGAACCACGTCGCGAACATTCGGCACGCCCGTCAAGTAACTCAGCAACCGATCGAAACCAAGCCCGAATCCGCCATGGGGCGGGCAACCCCAGCGTCTAAGGTCGAGGTACCAAGTCAAGTCGTTGCTTGCTGCCACTCGACGTTTTGGAACCTGTAGGCCATGCAGCCTCATGTTGTCTTCCAACTCTGATAGTCTGTGTTCGCGCATGGATCCACCGGCGAGCTCGCCGAGGCTCGGAACCAGGAGATCGAAGCAATCGACTGTCTCTCCCTGGGCCGCAGGCGAGGCGGACTGGAGCATGTAGAAGGCCTTGATCTTTCGCGGGTACTGTGTGATGAAAACGGGCATATAAGCGTCATTCACCTTGTCGTACCCAATCTCTTCGGCCAAGTACTTCTCGTGCTCAGACTGGAGACCACCACCCCAGACGGGCTTGTGCTCGAATTTGGAGGCCACTGGTTGCAATTTCTCTATGGCTTCCGTGTATGTGATCCTTGGCCATCTGTTTGGTACGAGCAGACCCTTCCAACGTCGCTGAAGTTCCTGCTGATCCACGAGATCCGCAAAGGCTAGACGTTCCGCGGGGTCGCGAGAGTCCAGCCTGTTCCCTTCGAGTTCGTTGGCGGCATTGAGCAGTTTCAGTCCTTGGGCCAGCGACTTTACCATCCTCTGAACCAGATCCATAATCTGATCCATGTCCTGGACAAAGCTCATCTCGGCCTCGAGCATGTAGAACTCGCTCAAGTGCCGGGAGGTGTCACTCTGCTCGGCTCGAAAGGTAGGCGAAAGAGTCCATACGTTGCCGAGCGCCTGGGCCAGGGCCTCGAGGTGAAGTTGGGTTGAGACAGTCAGATACTTTGGGTCTTTGAAAAACTCGCCAGGACCGCCGGCCTTGACCGCAAAGGCTTCGCCCGCCCCCTCGCAGTCTGACGAGGTGATGATCGGTGGGTGTGTTTGCTGAAACTTCTCTTGAAAGAAGAATTGGGTCAATAGAGCCGTTGCGTCTGAGCGCAGGCGGAGCAGCGTTGAGTTCAGTGGTGTTCGTGAACGAAGATGAGATATGGCGCGCAAGCTCTCCGGCGTTTGGTACTTGTTCTGGATGGGATACGTCTTGGGGCGAGCAAATTAGAACAGCGCCATACGCAGGTATGGGGTTGAGCTGCGGCAGTCGTACCTGTGGATCTGATGGCCCGAGGACCTCAACGTCGCTGACCTGCAGCTCATGTGTGGTCTGGACAGGGCCGGCAGCTTCCTGTGCATAGGCGCTTGGCTGCCCGGCCCGATCGCCATTGGGCAAAGGGACTGGCTCAGAATCGCCTGCAAGAGCTTGCTCGTCTAATGACTGGCTAGTTGAGACACTACTGTCCGCGTTGGGCACATGCTTCGCATTGTGCCATATCCCCCTCAGGCGCACCGCGGCCCCTGGTCGAATGCTGGAGCGGAGTCAGCCACATGATGCTGCTTTGGATGTCAGGGCGAGATGGGCCTACTCTTTGGAGAGGGTCTTATCGACAACAGCCTGAACGGGCCTCATTGAGGAACCGTCAGTGATGTCGATGAAGCGAACGCCGGAGCTTTTGCGAACCGAGCGCACCCAGCCACAGACCTCGACATCAGGCACATTAGCTCCGGGCTGCCATGCCCGCAGGTCTGCCACGCTCTTGATTGACGAGTACGAGTCGTCTTGCACGCGCACAGAGTAGCGTCTGCACGGGAGGCGAAGCAGACGACGGGCCCGGACCAAACTGGGTGCTCCGGGCATGAGCTTTGGCACCATCATGGAGTGCATGGGAGGTGGCGGACGAAACCCCAACTCGTCACGAAGAGCGTCAACGATGCATGAATGCGTGGGTGCTGGGGCCACCGACGGAGGTGCGTGAGAGGCAGATCCGTGCCGACGCAGGATGCCTAACGATTTCGAGATGTCAGATCTCACAACTCGGCCCACCGTCAAATCGTGTGTGGAGAAGTTTCTTGGTGGTGAGGACGTTCACCTGCCCGGATTACTAAGGAAAGGGGGGG